>CM028760.1:17277663-17447648 GCA_016801395.1 Leptodermis oblonga | reverse complement strand
CAAATTAGTTGTTTTCCTTCTTGTTTGTAGTTTATAATTTCGGCTACCCCAAGATTAAGGAAAAACCGAAACTTTCCTTTTGTTTTACCATTCCCCACTTCTTTCAGGGTTTGGTATTGTAAAGGAAATCAATCTATGATTGATTTCCAATTATTACTTCTTTTCCTTATTTTTTCATGACTTTTCGGCTGTTCCTTAGCCTATAAATAGGCGGCCGAAACATTAATAAAGGACAGAGTATTCAAATTATAAAACTATTAGTTTTGAGTACCATCCCTTTATTGCTTTATGTATTTGCATGCTGTAGTTTACATAATTGCATGAAACTTAGCTAATTAGGTTAATTGCTCTTCCTAATTAATTCGCATGTTTCAAACTCTTTTTTCACACTTGGTTCGAAATTCTCAATTAAGTTAGCTTAGGTTAGTTAATTTAGTTCTCTGAAATTTCGAGTGAGTTAGAGGTTATACGAGCTACGTCACTTAATCACAAGGTCCTTGGCAACTTAATCCGCATGTGTACAACCGTCCACATCAATTGGTATCAGAGCTTAGGAGTGATTTCGTGGCTGGAGGAGGTCGAAGTAACCCGACCAAATCTTTATCAGGTGTTTTCTTTTCCTTGTTAGTCTTGTTTATCTTGAAATTCTTGGATTAGAACAACCTTCTTGGGGAAATTTTTTTTTCTTTCAAGCTTTGAATTTCGGTTTTTAGTGCTGGTTACCCTATCTTGAAATCGCAAATTCTTTAGAAAAATCGCATATCCCTTGTTATAAATTCAAAGTTAAAATTCGGACTCTAGAAACAAAGTTAGGGTTTCGGGTTGTTGGCTTCAATAGGGTTTCGATTTTTTTGGTTGAACTTGTAGTCGCCTCTCTAGCGACACTAGGGTTTTGAGAGACGCTTTAGTGTTGCTGTTTTAGTGTCTAATTGCTGGCTTTTGCGACCATTTTCTACCCTCTTGTGCTGTTTTTGTTGAAATTGGTGAGTTTTTGAGGTTGATGTTAAGCAGCTCACCTTATCTGCGCATTGTGAATTGCATGCTCTAGTTTGGGATACCTAAGTTTGAATTTCTTGAAAATATAGCGAATTCTTGATTTTGTATCCTTGTGCTGCTGATATTATCCCTGGGAATTGGTTAGTGAGTCAAAAATGAACTTTGCTAGCCCTAGGGTTCTCGTTCTTGAAATCGATATTGCTTAAGTTCGCCACTTAGGGATTGTTAAAATTTCGCAATTGGACTGTTTGCATATTGAAAGAATTGAGAATTTGCTGGGATTGGTTTCTTGATTACCCTATTAGGTGGGTGATCTCTTCTTTGGGTAGTTTTAGGACTTTCTTGAAGTTGTTTCAACTATGCTTATTTTCTTTGATTCTATTCAATTTTGAATTGCCCTGCTTCAACTACTAGTTTATCTTTTCAAGTGACCTGAACATTTACTCTTAAATTATAGTTTGGCTTTTGTCGTGCACACCCATCTTTTCTGAAATTTGAGGGCTTAACCCCGAAATTTCCTTGTTGTGTACTTCATATCTGAACTATATTATAACTATCGTTTGCGAAAAGATTTTTCAACTCAAAATAGAACCAAGTGTCTAGTTTGCGAAAATTTGTGCTTTCTTAAGTGTCATTGCTTTGTGTGAATTACTGTTTGCCTTATACATTTGTCAATACCGGGAGGTAGAGTGGAAAAAGGCTTGAGTGAACATACTATAAAGGGCGCCACCTAGAGTGAAACACAGGGTTTATGTGTAGCTGTTAGGTGGGATACACTTGGGGGACAAGGGGGTAAGGTTACTACTCATTTTTCCTTGTTCTTAGCAGACAGGTTTTCGCTTTTAACCGATGTCAGGTGGAGGTGCTCCTACCCCTTTGGGGAGTGAGCAAACTGCCTTTGTAATAGCGCAACTCTCTGCGCGATTTGCTACCCTCACGGAGGAGGTCGCCGAAACTAAGGAACGAAACAGGGTCGAAGGAGGAACGGCCGGCCCTGACACAATGCCGCTCAGCCCTTCGCAGGTCTCAGTCAATGCAAAACGACTGTTCCACCCTTCGCCGGCGGCACGAATCCAGAAAATTACTTAGACTGGGAGATGAAGATGGAGCGCATCTTTGAACTTCATGCGATCCCAGAACACAAAAGGTCCAGCTCGCGGTGGTACATTTCACGGACTATGCCCTGGTCTGGTGGAATCAAGAGATGGATCAACGCAGGAATACGCGTCCAATGCGGGCCTGTGCTCCGCCTCTAACTTGGTTTGATTTGACTATGTCCATGCGTAAACTTTTGTGCCAGATTATTATTTTAGAGAATTGTATAGGAAATTACATACTCTTGTACAAGGTTCTTGTCTGTAGACGAATTTATAGAAAGTTAGAGATGGCCAAAATTAGGGCAAATGTACAGGAAGATGAAGCCGCATCAATGGCTCGTTTTCTTAATGGCCTAAACAGGAATATAGCCTTAGCTGTTGAACTTCAGAATGCTACAACACTGACGGACATGTTGCACAAAGCTCGGGTCATGGAGGACTACCTGAAGACAATTCCACCCGTCCGGACGCCTACCAGCACCTCACCGGCTTGGAGAAAGAATCCGGTATACTCTCCACCAGTAAAGAGGCCGATCACGTCAGAAAAGAAGGCTATAGTCCCTGTCACCACCTCTTCTTCATCGCAATCCAGGATGCCATCTACACCTCGGCAATCCATCAGCAATGTCACTTGCCACAAATGCTCAGGCCGTGGCCACTACATGCGTGATTATCCTAATATCCGGAAGGTCTTATTGGGGCAAGATGGTAAGTACATTTCAGAAGAAGATGAAGAAGATCCAACTGTTGACCCCTTGCCGGAGTTAACTGACAGCACTCCGTCTGCACCAGTGGAGTAATTCGAGTTCATAGAGGAAGATCCCAATCAGAACTTGGTTATTCGCACTCTGACTACAGCTGTTGTCCAAGACACATCTCAACGGACAAACATCTTCCACGCCAGAACTAAGGTAAATGGAAAGTTGTGTGTTCTGATAATTGATGGAGGGAGTTGCACCAACGTTGCCAGCGAATACATGGTCGACAAACTGAAGCTCCCTATTATCAATCATCCA
The DNA here is from genome assembly GCA_016801395.1 of Leptodermis oblonga. NCBI lineage: Eukaryota > Viridiplantae > Streptophyta > Magnoliopsida > Gentianales > Rubiaceae > Leptodermis > Leptodermis oblonga. The sequence continues at coordinate 17,444,539 of CM028760.1, read as the reverse complement.
CATCCTTATCGGCTACAATGGCTCGACAGCTCAGACGGCTACAGAGTCATCAAGCAGGTAAGTGTACCATACGCTATCGGTAAGTTCGAATCCACTGTTTTATGTGATGTTCTGCCAATGGAGGCTTGTCACATTCTACTCGTACGACCATGGCTCTTTGACCTGAAGGCAACACATGATGGAGTTGCCAACACTTACTCGGTCTGCCAGGCGGACAAGATCCACACGTTCCTCCCTATGCCGCCCACTGAAGTGCGATCCAAAGCAATTCGCATGAAGGAAGCAATCGCAACTGGAAGCTGCAAAGCGCATGGATAAGGTTAAGGGAAAGAACTTGTAAAGGGTAGTAAGGTGAACTCTGATAACCTACACATGAAGAAGTTAAAGGTAGCTGTTTTGCTATAAAAGGAGAGATAGGTCAAGTGTTAGATAGCAATGATGATGTACTTGTTTTAGTATGTAAGATAATTGTGCTAACCCTGACGATATCCCTCGGGATATCCCTATAGAAGTCGATCTTTTTGTTGCAGGAATTCAACGATGTCTTTCCAAAAGAGCTGCCGCAAGGATTGCCACCTCTGCGTGGAATTGAACATCAGATCAACTTCATACCTGGAGCACCGACTCCAAATTGACCTGCCTACAAAGCAAATCCGGAGGAAACAAAGGAGTTGCAAACGCAGATCGACAAGCTGCTAGCGAATGGTCAGGTAAGGGAATCTCTAAGTCCTTGTGTTGTACCTGTAATTCTAGTCCCTAAGAAAGATGGTACATGGAGAATGTGTGTTGATTGTAGAGTTGTTAATAAGTTAACAATCAAGTATAGGCATCCTATCCCTAGGCTTGATGACATGTTAGAGGATTTGTGTGGTTCAACAATTTACACCAAAATAGATCTTACACAGGGCTATCATCAAATTCGCATGAGGGAGGGGGATGAATGGAAAACTGCTTTTAAAACTAAATTTGGTTTGTATGAGTTGTTAGTCATGCCCTTTGGCCTAACAAATGCACCTAGTACTTTTATGAGATTAATGAATCATGTGCTTAGAAAGTTCATAGGAAAATTTGTTGTGGTGTATTTTGATGATATTCTGATCTATTCAAGAGACTTAAAATCGCATGTTGAGCATCTTCGCTTGGTTTTGATTGAATTGCGTGCTAATCAATTATATGCCAAGATGACGAAATGTACCTTTTGTGTTCCGGAAGTTATTTTTCTCGGTTTTGTAGTCTTTAAGATGGTGTCAAAGTTGACGACGCCAAGGTGAAAGCCATTAGGGAGTGGCCCACACCAACCTCGGCCGCACAGGTGAGATTTTTCCACGGTTTGGCTGGATTTTACTGACGGTTTGTGAAGGATTTTTCCACAAAAGCCGCACCTTTCAATGACTTGTGCAAAAAGAATGTTCCATTCGTGTGGGGGCAAGCTCAGGAAAACGCCTTTACGGTTCTTAAGCATGATCTCACTCATGCACATGTTTTAGCATTACCTGATTTTGATAAAGTGTTTGAACTAATGTGTGATGCATCAGGTATTGGAATTGGCGCAGTCTTAATGCAGGAACGCAAGCCAATCGCCTTTTCCAGTGAGAAGTTAAAAGGGGCTGCCTTGAATTATCCAACTTATGACAAGGAGCTCTATGTAGTGGTCCGCGCGTTTGAGACTTGGTCACATTATTTAATGGCCAAAGAATTTGTCGTACACAGTGACCACGAGTCCCTAAAACACTTAAAGGGACAGAATAAATTAAATAGACGTCATGCTAAATGGGTTAACTTTATTGAATCTTTTCCTTACATTATTAAGTATAAGAAAGGTAAGGATAATTTAATTGCTGACGCTCTATCTCGCAGGTATGAAATTCTGGCTGTTTTAGATCATTCTTTGCTAGGGTTTGCATATCTAAAAGATTTGTATACTTTTGATAGTGATTTTTCGGATTTGTATAAAGCATATGAATCTGGTGCATTCCATAAGTACTATAGACAGGATGGTTTTCTGTTTAGGGAAAATAGGTATGCATCCCTCGTAGTTCTGCTAGAGAATTACTGGTTCGTGAAGCTCACAATGGGGTCTTATGGGTCATTTTGGTGTGCATAAAACACTTGAAGTGTTACAAGAGCATTTTTATTGGCCGCATATGCATAAAGATGTACAGCTTGTTTGCACTCGTTGCTTTAATTGTTTGAAAGCTAAGTCTACATCTAAACCCCATGGACTTTACACGCCTTTGCCTATTCCTTCTTTACCTTGGACTGACATTTCAATGGATTTTATTCTAGGTATTCCGAGGACGCAAAGAGGTAATGACTCTTTATTTGTTGTTGTTGATCGATTTTCTAAAATGGCACACTTTATTCCTTGCAGGAAATCAGATGATGCCAGACATGTTGCGGAATTGTTCTTTCAGGGAATAGTTCGGTTGCATGGAATACCGCGCACCATTGTTTCAGATCGCGACGTCAAATTTCTGAGTTACTTTTGGAAGACTTTGTGGTCCCGCCTCGGCACAAAACTGCTGTTTTCGACTACAAGTCATCCACAGACGGATGGTCATACGGAAGTTACCAACCGCACCATTGGCAATCTACTTAGGGCGTTAATTCAGAAGAATCTCAAGCGTTGGGAAGAAATCTTGCCGGTTGCAGAGTTTGCATACAACCGAACCAAGCACTCCTCAACAGGGTTCTGTCCATTTGAAGTTGCCTACGGCTTTACTCCTTTGACGGTTATGGATCTCATCCCTTTGCCGCTAAAGGAACAAGTTAATCTCGACGGCGCAAAGAAAGCTGAAACTGTGCAGCGCATACATGCCAAAGTTCGGGCAAACCTGGAGAAAACCTACGCCAAAGCCGCCGCACATGCAAACCAATGGCGCAAGGCTGTGAACTTTGAATCAGGCGACTGGGTTTGGGTTCACATGAGGAAGGAACGATTCCCTGCTGCAAGAAGGACTAAAACTCCATCCCCGGGGCGATGGACCTTTTCAAATCGTGTCCCAAATTGGACCTAATGCTTACACGCTTGATTTACCAGGTAAGTATGGTGTTAATACTTCCTTTAATGTTGCTGACTTGTCTCCTTTTACTTATGAACAGGATGCTGATTTGAGGTCAAATCATTTTCAACCGGGAGGGGATGATGAGGGCATCCAAACGCCAGCAACAAGTCAACAAGCAAGTGATTCCAGAGAAGCTGAGGAGGTTCGAGTTCTACATCGAGGTCCAACAATGCTTCAGGATCCAAGTCCATATCAAAGAGATCCACTTGTAGACATCACTGGGCCGATGACCAGAAGCAGAGCAAAGAAGGTTTGAGAGACGTTCAACAACCTTGTCCAAGCTTGCCAAAAGGACGCCCAAGTGATAGTAGAAGCAAACGCCTTGGAGCAGAAAGACGGAAAGGTTCCAATTGCGACTCTCCTTACCATTCTTGAAGAAGAGGTGCAATTCCCCAATCCACAATGAAGAAGAAGGCTGTTTCTTGAAGTTCTTGAAGACGCCGGAAGATTCTTCGACTTTAAAGAAACATTTTCATAAAGCGACATCAACATTGGGCCAACCCAACTCATGGAGACCAGTCCACAAAGTCGGCCAGCCCAAGGAAGCCCACAACAAATCCCACACGGCCAACTTAAGTAGCTAGGGTTAGAAGTTAAGGGCTAGGGTTCTTTTAAGTCGCTAGGGTTACAAGTTAAGGGCTAGGGTTCTTTTTACTCTTAGTTATTAGTTTCCTTCTTGTTTCCAAATTAGTTGTTTTCCTTCTTGTTTGTAGTTTATAATTTCGGCTACCCCAAGATTAAGGGAAAACCGAAACTTCCTTTTGTTTTACCATTCCCCACTTCTTTCAGGGTTTGGTATTGTAAAGGAAATCAATCTCTTGATTGATTTCCAATTCTACTTCTTTTCCTTATTCTTTTTCATGACTTTTCGGCTGTTCCTTAGCCTATAAATAGGCGGCCGAACACATTAATAAAGGACAGAGTATTCAAATTATAAAACTATTAGTTTTGAGTACCATCCCTTTATTGCTTTATGTATTTGCATGCTGTAGTTTACATAATTGCATGAAACTTAGCTAATTAGGTTAATTGCTCTACCTAATTAATTCGCATGTTTCAAACTCTTTTCTCACACTTGGTTCGAAATTCTCAATTAAGTTAGCTTAGGTTAGTTAATTTAGTTCTCTGAAATTTTGAGTGAGTTAGAGGTTATACGAGCTACGTCACTTAATCACAAGGTCCTTGGCAACTTAATCCACATGTGTACAACCGTCCACATCATGTTCCAAAGATGCAATCTGATGGTCATGTCAGTACAGCCTTAAGTCTAATCACAGAAGTAGGTAGTAAATAATGAGAGAAAAGGAACCCTTTACCTTTACGGTACTATAGTATTTTTAATTGGTTGTTTCAGAAGCTTGGTAGGTAGGGGATACCTTCTAAAAAGGCGAGTTTGTTTTCGGGATAAAGCCCTTTTGTGATTAGTTTGGCTTATAGTACTTCGCTCCTTTGCGGGCAGCCTTTTAGTAAAAAGGGCCTAGGAGTCCCTTATACACTATTATGTAATTATTAGCCCAAATATATAACAATATGTTAGACTATAGTCCTTTTAAAAAAATCATTTAGCTATTGAATTTAACCTATAATACGTATGAAATTGCATCCTCAATTGTATAACCAAATTCAATAACTGAATCATGCTTTGGACGGACTCTATAACATTCTATTTTACGAATTTGATTCTGTTACTGTGAAAATTGATTTTACGCGCATGATTTTGATTCCCACAAACATGGATTTGAGCTCGCACCTAAGGGTGCTTGCAACAATAAACCCTCAAAAGTCACTTTATCATGTCACGTCAGTGCCACATCAAAAGTTAAAACACACTCACTTTTATAAACCTATCATCCATAACAATAAACCTACAAAAGTAACTTTAGTCTGATCCCACTATTTACATATCATTTACATTTAATATATATTATTTTGATACTATATTTATTCATTATTTTCGATTGTAAATTTCATTTAATTTATTGAACTATTTAATTTAATTTAATAAAATATTTAATCTAATTTTATAAAATACATTACTCAATTAAGCACGTGAAAAATATTAAATAAATAGAAAAATATTATGTAAAGTACGTTACATTAAAAATATATTCTACATAATTAAAATAAAATTATATAATTAAAAAACCGGACTATAAATAAAAGTACATAATTCAACGGCTAAAACTTTAAAAAAAACAAAAAGAAATTGCAGTTTAACTGCTAGCAAAAAATAATAATAATAATTTGCCTTTTAATCTCTAGCAGAAAAATATAAAAGTAAAAAAAACACAAAGAAATTGCCACATAAAGAAAAAGAAAAGGAAAAAAAAAACCAAAAAACAGAGGGGGCACCTTGCATCAGGCTTGTCACCACGCACGCGTGCAGTGCACCACCAAGCTCTCCTTCTACTGAGTCCTACCTTTTTATCATAAATTCAGCTTTAAAAATTTAAAGTTGAGTTTATGACATAAAAATTTATAATGGGTGTAAATTCACAAAATTGGATTTAAATCCATTACAAATTTACCATTGCAAGCACACTAATGTAACAACTATTTAATTATTTTGATACGTACGCTTTCTTTTGACGCGTGTATTTCCCTGCCTACATTCGCAGCTGTGCTTGACTTCCTAACCCCCACCTCGTAAAACCTACGGCAAATCCAAGGACGAAACCACCTTACACCTACCTCTTTTTTAAAATTTAAATTCTCAAACAAAGTCGTATTGGGCTCTGAAATTAGAAACCCAGCCAACAAAAAAGACTCCGCCACCTTCTTCTTCCGCCCCTCTCTCACTCATCACGCCTTCTCCCACGCGGAGGCGCAAGCAAATTAGCAACGCAGAAAACGTGAACTGGGAAAGCGCGATCCACGAAAATGTCTATCGCCGCCGCCGCCGCAGCCGCCAACTTCATTTCACAACCGCGCTTTCCCTTTCAGTCTCTCCACTCCGCCTCCATTCACCCAATCCGCACCGGCTGCAATCTCTCGCTTTCTCATTCTACATTTTCTCCCGGCCTTAAGAGCGCTCCCACATCCCGCCGTCCTGTTTTCTTAACGCTTTGTGCTCCTAACTACGATGGCAGCACCAGGATTACTGAAATAGTAGATCGTGCTGTGAAGTTGGACGGTAGCAATAATAACAACGATAACAGTTCTGGAGGGGGCGGCGGCGGAGGTGGAGGAGATCAGAACGGTGACGGAGGTAAAGATTTTGGGGAAAATAAGAATAGGAAGGAAGCTATGATAGCCTTGGCGAATGCAGGGAAGTCAGTTGAGAGCTTGCCCAAAGATTTCAAGGCCGCAATCGAGGACGGGAGAATACCGGGATCCATTGTATTGAAATACTTGGAACTGCAAAAGACGCCTTTGTTCGCGTGGTTGATGAGATTCGGAGGGTTTAAAGAGCGGCTTTTGGCTGATGATTTGTTCTTAGCCAAGGTTTTTATGGAATGCGGCGTTGGCATGTTCACAAAGGTATATGATTTCCTTTCCTTTTCGAATTTGATTGGCTTTGGGTAGAAATGGAATTGTGCATACGGTAGGTTGACGATGTGGTGCGTAGTGCAGTATGAGTTGTACTATGGCCTTAAAGAAAATGGACGTTCCACGATTGTTTGGTCTAGTGTGGGGCTTGGATGTTTTCAAATGGTGTCCCTTGATTTAGCTGTTAAAGGACCACGGGCACCTTTTGTTTAAATGAAAAGGCAGGTTTTTTTGGAGGTGCTCTTGTTGTAATTTTTTCGTCGGTTTCTGACTTCTCCAGTTTGATGAAATAATGCTTCGCTGCTCTTTCTGTCAGTGTCAAGTTTTCTATTATTATTTATACAAAAAATTATTACAAGAGGGGATTTTATTTGCTAGAATGAAAAGTGTGACCTTCAATGACTACCATTCTATTCTGTTTGTTAGGAGATGATTCTAATGAGATTATACATTAAAATTTTACGGAAAGGAGAAAAGTGAAGAACACAAATGTTTCAAATCATCCTAGATTTTCCTTTGCACTGAAATTTTACAGAAAGATGATAAAAATGGTATGGTGGAAAGCAATTATTTTCTCCAGAAGAAGGATGAGTAGTCCTCTTATTTGAATTGCAACCATTTGTAGATTTTTCATCTCCGGAATGGGAATTTTGTCTCTGGATGGGAGAAAGTTTGTCCACCATAAAAGATAACGATGATACACATGAAAGGGATAAAGTTTCTGGGTGATAAGAGCTGATATTTTTCTGAACAGACTAAAATGCTGGGAGCTTTGTCTGGATGAGAGAAAGTTGTCCACCATAAAAGATGATTCTAAACATGACAGCGGTTCTGGGGATAAAAAACTGTCATCTCTATGAACCAACAAAAATGGCAAGTAGGACATTTAATGGTTCAATATGATACTCAAGTATAACATGCCGTTAAGATGACTTTGAAAATGGTCAGTCTGCAATATTTTCTTCATGAACTTCATTTCAGGGATATGGTATGCTGGTGATATAACTTTGGCGACCAAGCTGGAGGCTTCAAAATTTTCTCTTTAATGTAGTTTTTTTTTGCTGGAACTATATTTAATTCATGATTGTGCATTCTTCCTTATTAACCCATTTTTAATGTGTTTTGGTCATGAAGTTCGTATAGAAAAATGCTTTTTTGAATAGTCCCCCTTGTACTTTTATTTTTTACCTTTGTTTTTTCCCTGGGTGGAGGGTGGGGGGGTGGTGCAAAAGGGGATGAGTCTGTGATACCATAGCTACAGCTTTGATCTCATTCTCCAGACTTCCCAAAATAGTTTTCTGAACTAGTTGATGTGTTATAAAAGCAAAGTTATCTTGAAATGGTTTGTCTGGACCTTTCAGTCATCCACTATTTTTTGGGCCCTTGGTCTTCTTTCTATTTTATCCTTGGATACATGTAAAACCTTAAGCACAATGATAAGTTTCAAAATCCCAAACTTCCTGCTGCAACATTCAAATTTATGTAGAATGATGTGATCTTAATAAGGCTAAATACCAACTTCACATAGTTGAATTTTAGCTATTGGCATGCCAAAACCAACCTTCCGTCCTTGCACCTGAAGGAAACAACAAATCTAAGAATAAATCCTATGCTCTTTCTGGGTTACAGAGTTTCCAATTTCTGTATATTTTTGTTGCTGAATAAGGTCTTGTTGATTTTCCCTTAATAGATTTAGTTTATTTCTCCAGACTGCTGCAGAATATGAGCGACGCAGGGAGAACTTCTTCAATGAGTTGGAAATTGTGTTTGCAGACGTGGTAAGTAGCTGTAGTTGATTGTTTGAATCATTCCATTTAACCTTCCTTTTCTTTCTCTGCTTGAAGGGGTGGATTGTTTATGCTATTACAGTGTTCCTTTTCTTCCTGTGGCATGTTTTCTTTCTGAATTATTCTGGCTCTTATTTGGGTGTGCTATGCATTTACTCTTCATTTGTTATCTGTAGTATGTACATTTATTCATTTAAACTTTCATATTAATTGAGTAAACAGATAGCAGTTACCGCTGCATGATTAATTCATCCAACTGCTGTCTTCTTGTAAAGCACATGAAGTTTCAGTTTCTTAAGTGTTGGCAATGGCCATAAATAGTTCTCATCATTGATAATTTGAATTTTTGCATTTATTCTAGGTGATGGCAGTTATTGCAGATTTCATGCTTGTATACCTTCCTGCTCCAACAATTTCTCTTCGACCACCTATTGGTGCAAATGCAGGCCGTATAGCTAAATTCTTTTACAGCTGCCCAGACAATGCATTTCAGGTCATAATTGAAAACTGAACATTCCATATAGATAATACTGGTCTATCAGAAATAAAGGCATGATGTCTGTTTTTCAATACTGCGTACAGCTTGGTCTTGGTGGAGCATCATATTCCTTGCTTCAGAGAATAGGGGCAATAGTGGTATGGAAATCGTCTGCTTTGTCAGAGTCTTGAAATAATGACAAACTATTTCACTCCCAGACTTATTTAAATTTGTATTTTCCAGCGCAATGGGGCAAAACTTTTTGCAGTGGGCACCACTTCATCTCTGGTACTTCTTTTCTGCTTCTTTTCCTTTTAATGATTAAATAAATGAAGTAAGAATGATAGGTTTTCTGTTTGCTGCTTTCTCGATTTATTTTGAATTTCCATGTGATACATTTGTTAGTGACTTATTATGGTTATTGTCATTATTGTTCATTTGCTGATTTTCTTTGTCTAAAGTCTCTCTTGAATCAGGCTTCCATTTCGGGTCCTCTTTGTTCTGCACAGGTTTTGATGTTTAACAACTCAATTGTGCATCTTGATAGACATGATATATCTGTTATGTTTTAAAGATAGTTATACCTCTGTGGTTGAGCATCCAAAATCTCCTATGAGGTTATGTAGCTGATACACTCCTCATGTCTACCTTTATTACAGTTCTGGTTTAAGATGCTCTTTAATTCTAAAGATAACCCATTAGTTACCTATTCCAATACCTTTTAACGTGCTCTAATCTGGAAAATAGTATCTAGGTCATTAATCATCCCACAGTCTGTGATTTTTGGAGAACACTCCAAAAGTTTTCTGGTAGTAGTTGTTATAGCAACATAATGCATATAGCTAGTCTTTGACTTTGGGTAATAACTTTGTCTACTTTTGTGCTTCATATTTCTAATGTGGCAGATAACTGAAGAAAAAGTGAAAAGGAATCAAGCGTACATAGTTGTCTTTTAATCTTTGATTATCCTGTTAACCTCTTGCATCAAGCCAGATGATCTGCATCACTTTGTATATTGCTATTTTTTGGTACTGTTCCATAGTAGGGTTGAGCGTGTAATGATCTCTCCCAGCTGTGTGTAAAGGTTACAAGCTTTAGCATCCAGATGGTTCTTTTAATGGATTAGTAAGGTTATATTCCTAATGTTTTCATCTTGCTTTTTTGTACTTAATTACAAACTGGTTGAATACCTTTGCTGCTTAGAACAGTCATTGTTGACTTAATTCATTTTTAGAGGTGGATAAATTGTGGCTATTAATGAATTAGAATCCTAATGTGTGGAACAAATGCATTCAATTGAAGAATAGAATGAGATGTCTGTCTTGCTCGCTACGTTCATCTACACCTTAAATCAAGTTACCTTCTTTTATTAATTGTTGGAATTCCAAAGCAGGGTCAGCATTTTTTAGCAGCATAATTATAATAACATAGAAATCGTTAAATAACTTTATGTCCAACTTCCCATCCATGGTCTGGATGTAGTTTTAACACAAACAGAAATTGACTTCCTTGTGAACTGTGTCCGGTAACTGGCAGTGTTTGCCTTTTATTGTTTAGGATTATTATCTCTATGAGATTCATTTATGCTAATATAGAGTATGGGTTGCAAGAATACTAGAAAAGTGAACGTCAGTACTGTATATTTACCTTATTTCCCAAAAAAAAGTCATTTGCAAATCTGGGATTGACCTGTTTTGAATGTTTTCCTGAAAAACTACTTGTATATAGAGTATGGGTTGCAAGCATAGTAGAAAAGTGAACATCAGTACTGTATATTTACTTTATTTCCCAAAAAAAAAGTCATTTGCAAATCCGGGATTGACCTGTTTTGAATGTTTTCCCCGAAAAACTACTTGTATTTATAGATATTTTCTTGATGTTCCCACGTCTGCATGGTTACCACTTTTTGCATTACCTTGCTAGCCTACTATTTAGTTTAGAAGTTACTTATTTGTACTTTGAGATAATCCCCTGGTAATGGGCAAGTGCCACGTGGTCAGGTTGTGGTTGTGGCGTTGTGCCGCTGCTGTATTTGTGTTTTTCTTTTTCTTTTCTTTTCTTTTGTGTGCTCGCACTGATATATTCAACTGGTCCAAATTATGTAAATCTTCTCCAGGTTGGTACAGTTGTGACTAATGCTGTGTTAAACGCGAAGAAGGCTGTTAATACATCGTCTGCTGATGAGATCGAGAACATTCCTGTATTATCTACAAGTCTGGCCTATGGTGTCTATATGGCAGTTTCTAGCAATCTTCGGTATGTTAAACTTCCTTGTTTGATTTACATGCTTCCCCTATGTTTACTCTAGCTACAAGCTAATGTACAAAAAGACTGAAACACTCAAGAAGACAGTTATTATTTTACAGAAGCACTAAGAGTAAAGGAAAGAAGCCAAACTGATTAAATTGAAGTCTGGTTTCATGGGTTGTAGTAAAACATGCTGGAATCCAGTTAAACACACACTGCTGTGACTAGGAAATAAATCCAGAACAAAAGGAACTCGTTTTACCTTTTTCCCCTATGAGGAGTCCTACAAGAGAACTCTCTATACCACTCATTAAAACATAAAACTAGGACCAAAAACGACATTCTGTTTATGTGATTGCTTTACTAAGATTCCAATCTATGATCCTCTCCTTCGATAGTTGCGTTTAAATATGTAGCTGTTGTGTTCTCATTGAATTTCTCCTGGGCTTGTTTATTATTTAGCTAAATATGTAAAAAATAACGTTCTTCTCTTGAATTAGGTTATATTATGTTTGCTCAATTGAATTGTGTAATTAGTCTAGGTGTTCAGATCCGTCTTCCAATGAACTTTCGTGCAGTTGTCTTCTTATGTTTTACTGAAGATGACCACATGTATGTTACTTGAGAACATTAACCTGACTGTTCAAGGGTTCAAAAGATTCTCACTTTTTGGGATATTTGTTAGACAAATAGAATTGTGTTTAGTTGCAGACTTCAGATGTGAACATTTTCCTTCAATTTAGTTAGTGCTGTGTTAACAGCTTCTTCTCGTTCCTCTTCTCCTTCTCTGTCTCTCTCCATGTTTTTCCTAATTAATTTGTTGAAAAAAAAATAATTTCAGTAACTCCACGGTTAATTATGTCAACTGCTTCTTTCTACTAGCTTCATCACTTCTCTATAAAGAATCAAGAATTAGGGTGATGGTGTAGCAAACTAGAACCAACACAATATGTTGATTATCAAAGCTTAAAACCAAGAAAAGGAGGAAAGCAGTCTTGCAAAGATTTCTATTTAGCATAGACAGTATTTTTGGGTCAGTGATCGGAGGATGCTCATTGAAGGTTTTTATTATTTATTTAATTAACAGAATGTCATTGTAAAATCTGCATCTCCTCAACAGATACCAAATTTTGGCTGGTGTTATTGAACAAAGGATTTTGGAGCCATTACTACACCAACACAAGTTATTTTTGAGTGCAATTTGCTTTGCAGTTCGGACAGGGAACACATTTTTGGGTTCACTACTGTAAGATTAATCACCCTTCTCTGAAATCCTTATGACTCTTCTGTTTCATTATCTCAGCTTCTTAGACTCTTGGAATTGGTTTTGCAGATGGGTTGATTATGCTCGTTGGATTGGAGTTCAAAAGGTTCATGAACTTGAAGACTAAAGTCTTTCGTTCCGCAAAAATCATCCTTGGATGCCTTATTTTTCCTGTAGTGTGGTAAGTGATTGTTGATCTGCTCAATTAGTTGACATGCCGGCCTAAGCCCTAGGTTTCAGATTATTGGTCGATTTTGTAAGATTGTTTTGTCGAAACCATTTACATATTTGGGATGGATTAGCCAGGTTTTCTGTAGGTTTTTGACGTTTCTCCTTTTTCAAAGATTGAGGTTAGGCTACTCAATTAGGTGATGTTTTCGACAATATAGTGAGTGTAGATCAGCTACTACACCTTTTGAAGGGGGATACTTTCTCATTTGTACTCAAAAGGATGTAGAGTTTTTGGAAGTGTGTAAAAATAGTCATCAAATTTCGTCTTGATCCAGATGTTGTCTGTTTTTTTTCTATTTGATTCTTGGTGCATGGATGATGGATGGATTACAACAACTCGGCCCCAACTCTTCCTGATACCAAGGCTGAGAACGAAAGGGTGTTCATAAACAAGCTCAGGATCGGCTCTATCCGTTCATAAACAAGCTTAGGATCGGCTCTGTTAAAGCTCGACTCGAGCTTTTCTATTCTAAAAATAACAGAAGACTAAAAGCTAATGCATTAACTCGATAACAATATTAATATTAAGACTAATAGAATAAACATAAGAATAAAAAATAAATTATACATTTATGTGTATATAAATATTAAAATATTAATTTGAATTGAAATTGGACCTTTCTATAAATTGACATAGGGGCACGATATTTGCAGCGACATTTTTTTGTAAAAAGACTAAAATGTCCTTGGAGAAAAAAAATTAAAAAAAATTAAATTTTCATTCCTACTACTACTAAAAAAAAGTGCAAAAGTGTTACCGGCGACACTTTTGTGCAAAAATGTCGCCAGCGACACTTTTGGACAAAAGTGTCGCCGGTCTTTTGGCCAAAAGTGTGACCAGCGACACTTTTGTGCAAAAGTGTCGCCAGAGTCCGGCGACACTAACCCAGAAGTGTCGCCGGGCGACGGCGACACTTTTGCACAAAAGTGCAAAAGTGTCGCTGGTCACACTTTTGTGCAAAAGTGTCGCCGGTCGCCGGCGACACTTTTGCCCCCCCTCCCCAACTTTCTTATTTGCAGTGACCACCGGGCGGATCTTCCCCATTCCGGTAAAAAATTGCACAATTTTGACAAAACTACTAATAAATTCGGACATAATACAAGTAAAATAATTAATAAAACTACATAAAAAAAGAAGAAAAAAAAAACCAAAGTGCTGGAATAATTTTTTTTAAAGAAAAAAAATTTTCCGGAACCATCGCCGGAAACCGGCGATGGTTTTGTAGAAAACCATCTCCCGGCGATGGTTTTGTGTAAAACCAAACCATCGCCGGCGAGCGATGGTTTTACACAAAACCATCGCCGGTTTCCGGCGATGGTTCCGGAAAAATTTTTTTTTTTTAAAAAAAATTATTCCAACAGATTGAAAAATTTTAATTTTTTAAATTTTTTTACCCCAAGGGCATTTCGGTATTTTCACGCAAAAATGTCGCTGCAAATATCGAAACCGTCGCTGCAAATATCAATTCCGTTGACATAATCGCATTAAATTAATCAAACATAATCATTGCATTGTCGTATATGTTGCCAGCCGAACTAATAAATTTTTCTTTAACCCCTCATGGATAGCAAGGGATTACCTTCCTATAAAGATATTTTTTAAACTATTCGATTCTGGGTATCGATCTGTCAATCTCAAAATTGTAGCCCATTTCGAAAAATTTAGTAGTACTCGTGTTTTATTAGGAATTTTCACTTAATCTTGATAAAAAATTAAAATTCTCAGAATATCGATGTAGGAAAAATTGTACTCAATTAATGACAATTTTTTTTTTTTTGGTAGAGTGAAGTGATAATTTTGAAATTACGAGAAGATTTTAAACCAGATCGGTATGCCTAGGAATTTTTTTGCCAACTATCATATGTTGGGAATTAAATTTCTCTTTTTATCAAAGCATTTTTTTTAGGCTTAATCACTATTTACTCCCTTGTATTTTGGCTTTTGATTATTTGTCTCCCGTATTTTTAAAACTAACGGTTGCCCCCCGTGTTTCTAAAATTAATTGTTTGCCCCCTCTTACCAGTCAAACCATAAAAATCCCTGAAAAGATAAAAATACCTCTCTGGAATGCTGACATCACACTTTTAGGTTTAAATAAAAAACTTCAGACGAATATACCCCAAGCATCAACTACATATTACTTAAGAAAGAAAACAAAAGGATGAAGGTTTTTCCGATACACAATCGCAGCTACACTTTTCCCACTCCAAACAGCTGCCGCTGCAATTTCTCCGGAGTTGAGCCACGAACTCCATTATCGCCAACGCTATACTTTTCCCGCTTCAATCGCAGTTCTCACAAACAACTTGCTGTCATTGCCGTTTCTTCGGAGCTGAGTGTTTTTCTCAGGGAAAAATTATTGCCGGCTGTTTTTCCCAATGCTTGGAGGTATATTAGTTTGAAAATTTTTTATTGAAACCTGAGAGTGTGATGTCAGCATTCTAGAGGGGTATTTTTGTTTTGTCAAGGATTTTAATATTTTGACTAGTAAAAGGGGGGCAAACAAATAGTTTCATAAACACGGGGAGCAATAAGTTAGTTTTAAAAATACGGGAGAACAAATAATTAAAAGTCAATAACACATGGGGTAAATAGTGATTAAGTATTTTTTTTTATATCATAAATAGGAAAAAGGAAAGAACCAATTGTCCAAGCCAGGACTGCGGATAAGAGGAGATGACCTTCCTTCACATGGTAGAATACCATCACTTTAGGCCCTGGTTAAGCATGATTTTTTTTTTTTGGATAAACCAAATTCTGTTACTCTCTCCGTTCTATTATAAGAGTCTACTTTATATTACTAAAAATAATATTACAAAGTTAACTATTCTAATGGAACAGAAGGATCAAGATAAATAATAATTAATTAAAGTTCTCATACAAAGAGACTCTTAAAGCCTTGCTTCGCTAATATGTGCGCGTCATGAACATCCTGTGTAGCTACCTTTTTAACACATATGGATGGATAAACATTTATATATCTCATAATGTCATATAATATCTGCTGGACCTCCACATGTAAGACTCTGAAAGAGAACAATCAGCACTAGCATAAGTGAGACAATGTGGACAACCACTAAACCTGAGAAGTACATGTGCGATATTTCCCTGACTCTCCAACACATTGTATAGCTATAGCTTTTGTGGGTATGAAAATGGCTTGGTCCATTTTTTGTAATCCAGGTAATCCACTTTCCAAAGTTTTACTTGGTAGATACTGTGCACATAAGGAGTTTCTGGATGCACAACCAAGCTTAACCTCAACATGGGAATGAAGGGGCATTCTATGGGGAAAATAATTGTTGAAAGTCAACCTGAAATGTAGAGTTGTGACTGAAAATACTATTCCAATTCAAGCATATTGGATCTTGGGGCACCCAAATCCATTGATACAATCCCTTTCGGACTGGAGTCACAAAGTTTGATGGTTAGTGAGCTTACTTCCTCTCCTACAAGCTCTGTTTCCTTTACAAATATGTCAAAAAATTCATGCCATCTTTCTCCCTATGCATTATGATCAAGACCAAGATTGTTTGGACTGAGTACATAAAGCCTCTAGAAACTACTCGGTATGATCATTGTTAGAATTTAAGTGATTAGGTTGAGAGAGAAGGAGAACAAAGAGAAAGAACCATCTAAGGGTTTCAATTAAACAAATTCACAATACAATGAACAATATACACAAAGGATTATATATATATATATAGGAACTAGACTAGGCTACCCTTTTCCAATAAGGAAACTACTATTTACATATATCTAAAATCCCCCCTCAAACTCATGATGAATCGAGAGATATAAACGAGAGTTTGCTAGTCAAAAAGCGAAACAGCGGTGACTGATGCAATTTCGTAAACAGATTGGCAAGCTGCATGGAAGAAGACACAAATGGTAGACTAATGGTGTCATGTTGAAAGTGATGGCGAGTGAAGTGACAATCAATCTCACTATGCTTGGTGCTCTCATGAAAGACAGAATTGTGGGCAATCTCAATAGCACTTTTGTTATCACAATGCATAGGGGTTGGACCACAGAGAGACACACCCATTTCAGTAAGTAACCAACGCTACCAAACAATCTCAACAACAGTGATAGCCATAGCCCGATACTCAGTTTCTCTGGAGAAACAAGAGACAACGTCTTGTTTTTTACTTTTCCTAGATATGAGAGTCTCCAAGAAAAATACAAAAACCTGTGGTAGATTTACGATCAGTACAATTACCAGCTCAATCAGCATCAGAGTAGGCATGCAATTCCAAGCAGGAGGATGAAGGAAACAAAATACTCTAAAATTAAGTACCACGGAGATAGTGGAGAATTCGAAGAACAACTGCCCAATGAACGGATATAAGACCTCCAATGAACTGGCTAACAACATGGATATCATAAATATCAGGCCTGGTGATAGTGAAGTACACTAAGCTGCCAACAATAGTCCGATAAGAGTAGGATTTGGTAAAGGGAGGCCATATGAAGGGAAATATTTTGCATTAATTTCAAGAGGCGTATCAGCTATTCTAGCATCAATGAGACGAGACTGATTGAGGATATAGGCAATATACTTGGACTGAAACAAAAGGGAGGCCATATGAAGGGAAATATTTGGCATTAATTTCAAGAGGCGTATCAGCTATTCTAGCATCAATGAGACGAGACTGATTGAGGATAGAGGCAATATACTTGGACTGAGACAAAAGGTATCCTCGAGTAGAGTAAGCAACTTCAATTCCCAAAAAGTATCGCAAGGGACCTATCCAAAAAAAATTGGTTATAACCAATCCGAATTGGTTTTCCCCAATTTACAATCGGTAAACTGGTTGTCTTATCCAAAAAATTGGTTTTACCCATTTTCGAATCGGGTAAAACCGATTGTGAGTCGGTGAGATTTTTTTCTTTACTTTAAATTGGTTTTACCCATTTAGGAATTGGGTAAAACTATTTTGGGAAGCGGTGGAATCAGTTTGACCTGATTCCCAATTGGTTTTAACCTTTTGGAATTGGGTGAAACTGATTCTCAATCGGTTATAACCAATTGGTTATATATTTTTTCATGTTTTTTTACTTATTTTCTAATTTCTTTATTTTTATTCCATAATTCCTAAAATTAAACTAATATATTTATTTTCATATATCCTTAAATATAATCCTATACTTAAATTAATATCTTAATTCTAAATTAAACATCCCAATTTCTAAATTAAAATCCAAAACATAACACCTAAGCCATAAGATTTTATC
This sequence comes from Leptodermis oblonga, assembly GCA_016801395.1. Taxonomy (NCBI): domain Eukaryota; kingdom Viridiplantae; phylum Streptophyta; class Magnoliopsida; order Gentianales; family Rubiaceae; genus Leptodermis; species Leptodermis oblonga. The sequence goes on along the minus strand of CM028760.1, from coordinate 17,426,739 downwards.
ATAAAGAATTATTTTAAGAAAATTCCCAAAACTTTATAATTATACCTAATTAAGTTGGAAAACTAATAATATGATAAAATATAAATTATAAAGGTTAAGCTAGGGTGAGAAACTATGGGGTCTTACATCCTTACCCCCTTAGGAAATTTTGTCCTCAAAATTATGTCTTTATTAGAATTCTACTATAGTTAGATTTTCATGCAATATATTTAAACTATTATCTTTTATATTAAAAGTTAAGGCTAAGGATGTACCTTCTAGTATTTCCTGATCAGGTTGAGTCTCAGTAGCTCCAATAGTAAAGACTCAAGCTTGAACTTTTGGCTTGTCTGCTACATTAAGACCTACGTTCCTTGGGGGTGGCCTTGGGTCAGGCTATATCTTTGGGCACTGTGGAATCTGGTGCTCTGAGCTTCCATATTTAAGACACTTCCTTGCTTTACGCCAACAATTGTTCTCTTCATGATTAGTCTTGCCATAAAAGTTGCACCTCGTTCGTCTGGGAGTTATTCCTGAATCCCTATGTTGACTCGATGGACCTCCAGGGCTTGACATTGGAGTCACTTTCCTAGATTGGTTCTGGTATTGTAAATCCTTTAGTTTGGTCTTAGTGACTTCCACCTTCTGAGCAGTTTCTACTGCCGCCACAAAAGTGGGTTGGTGAGAATGAGCCAGGGCGTCCTGTAGCTCCAATCGCAGTCCTTGCATGAACCTTCTTTTTCTCCTATCATCATTGGCTACCATATTCAGCCCAAACATTGATAGTTTAGTGAATACGGCCTTATATTTGGCTACGGACATGGAACCTTGCTTTAGGTTTACAAAGTCTTCCTCTTTCCTCTCTAGCACCACTAGAGAAAAGTACTTGGCGTTGAACTCAGTGGTAAAGTTCTCCCAAGTCCCAGGGGTTCTGTCTAAGTCCCACTTAGTTTGGATGAGGTTTCACCAATCTCTAGCGTCTAAGTCCCACTTAGTTTGGATGAGGTTTCACCAATCTCTAGCGGCTCCTTCCATTTGAAATACAAAAAAGTTAACCTTCCTTTCCACGGTGTAGTTCAACCCCGTAAAGATATTCTTCATGGATTGCAGCTAGTTTTCAGCTACCTCATAGTTTGAGCCTCCGTCGAATTTCTGGAACCTGTCAAGGGCTACATCCTCAGTGTCAACTTTCTTAGGGGCTTCTTGGTCATTTGCCCCTATCCCTCACCTACCTACAGATTTTTGAACTAGATGATCGAGAAGGTTTGTCACTTGGCTAGCCAACCTTTCCATTCCTACTTCTGGGGCTTGGCTGGAACTAGGAATAGCTTGATTCTAATTCTGGTCCATCACTTAATTCTACAAAATCAAAGTCAAGGAGTTACTCACAAGTGTAAGATAATTCAATTCACTAAGATACTTAAACTTTACACTTACAAATAATTTCTAATGTCAAGTAATCACACTTACATTCTAGAAAGTTTTCAATACTACAATTAAGTTTTTTTAGAACAAGCTCAAGTTTTATTAAACCTAGGGCTTTAACCCTAACCTTTACTTCCTAAGATGTTTGTCCCATTGGATTTTACTGCTCTGATACTACCAAATATGACACCCCAGCCCCGACCTCCCTGTTTCATGTGGGAGCCGCGACCGAGATGCCCCGCCTGGTTCACACCAAGGCTCATTCATGATGTACAGAGTAATTGCTAAATAAATAAGACATTCATTTAAAGTAATAACACTCCAAGCTATATTATATTCCTCAAAAGATACACACACTAATTCACACTATTACATTTAGTATTTCAAAAGGCTAAAACATTTACTACTATGCTAGCATACCAAAACCTAATCAAAAGATCCTTCATCCGCATCACGCTAGTAGCGGTTACTCCTGAGATCTATTGCATGCAAAATGTCTAGGGGATGATCTTCCATAAGCTTAGTGAGGTCGCACTATAAAAATCATTACCGAATAAATAATTACCGACACATGACACATAATTCCTACACAAATAAGGGGGAACACGTAAGGGATAGAAAGAGTATAATCAGCAAGCTATAACGAGTATCTATATGACCCTTCGAAAAGCATTACCGAGTCACTACAAAAAAAAAAAAAAAAGGCTTTGGTTACAGCACAGTTCTGGTCACCAAAAGTATAATTTTCATCACCAAAGAGTTTTGGTGACAAGAAAAATCTGGTCACCAGTGTGTCACATAGGGCCTGTTCTTTTTGTTTCGTTTTGAAAACGGTTTTGGTTTCAACAGTAAATTTAATATATTTTAATCATATTTCATCATTTCCAATACAATTTTTTACTATTCAGCATCTACTTTTTACATTTTCAATACGCTTTTTACATTATAAAACTATTTTTCAAAACTTGTTTTCAAAATCGTTTTCAAAACGCTCAAAAAGAACAGGCCCATATCATGTCGTAAAATGGTGACCACTATCCTTTCTGGTCACCAAAGCTTTGATTTGGTGACCAGACGAAAATGGTCACCATCTTCAGTGATGATAATATGTAGTCACCATCTTGGTCACCAAAATGCAAAACGGTCACCAAAATTAACTAGTTATTGACGACATGGTGACCAACAACAAAGTTTAGGTGACGAAATAATCTGGTCACTAAAAAAGATGTAGTGGTCACCAAAAAATTTTTGTTAGCTCCGTTTAACTACAGTTGGTGACCAGAAAAGTGGTCACCAAAAGGAATTAATTACCAAATGAATAGGTACCAATCTGGTCACTGAAAGTACAAAAAATAGCCAGTGAAATTGATTCGTCAAACAGTTTGGGGACCAAAAAAATGGTCACCAAAATTAGATGGTGACCAAAAAGCATGGTCACTGACTTCTTGATGGATTGTGACCAAAATTTCTCATATTTTCTGGTCAATAAAACAATGACTAACGCTAAGTTGTGGTGACCAAAGTTGTGATCACCATTTGATAAAATGGTCACCAAATTTGTATTGTGCCTGATTAAAAATTAAATTTTATTAATTTCATAACCTATTTATGATATATCAAAAATTCCAATCATCATTTGCAACATGAAATATTGTACAAACCATTAAATAAGAAAGTAATATCACATTATAATTCATTACAAAGCATACATAATATCCTAAAAGATTACATAATTTCATATCATAATCACTAGACATAGTACCTAAGAGGCTAGAAAAGAAAAACATTATGATTACAAACTTTCCATGGACATCAATATTGAGTATTCTACAAAAGCTAAAGTTAGAAGAACTCCTAATCTCCAAATAAATAGCCATGTAAAACAAAAAAAAGACGATACATGACTTCCCATGATGAACATTTATAAAAGGAGTCTTAGTTCTACACCGTCTCATACATAACAACTAAAAGTGTTGTGCACTTTTTTGCCTAGTATGCACTTTTTCACTTATCATAGGATGAGAAGTAGAAAAATAAAAGAAAGAAAAGCTACAACAAGTATATAAGTTTCAAAGTTAATGGAATGCAAAAAAGAGAACAAAATAAGAAAAACTAATGCAAAAAATGAATCAATATTTATTTCCTTACATCAAAATCATGCTACATACATATTTTGTCTCTTTTGAAACCCCAAAAGGCAAGATAGTATATATGAAGGGACATAAAATCTTTCAACGTTAACACCTCAGAAACTGTCTTAAATCGTCACTACACCCCCCCCCCCCCCCCCCCCCCCCCCCCCCGGCCCCAACACCAAAAAAAAGTCATAATGAAATGTTGCGAAGTTAACAAAATAGCATAAGGTAAATAAAGAATAAAAAAAACATTCAAAATCTTGCTACATGTAGTTTTTCACCTTTGAGACCACAAAGAAGAAAGATAGTATAAATCAAAAGCTAGAGAAACCACAGCCTAATTCGAAAAAGTTGAAGTCCAATACAGAAAACTCAGAGAAATTAAAAAAAGATAATATAGAATGAAACTACAATTTAGATACCCAAATCATACTATATAAACACATTTTCTCATTTGAGACCACAAAGAAGAAAGATAGTATAAATCAAAAGCTAGAGAAACCACAGCCTGATTTGAAAAAAGTGAAAGTCCAATACAGAAAACTCAGAGAAATTTAAAAAAATGACAAAAAATGATGCGTTTCCTTGATAAGAAAGTCCTGGGAAGTAAGGTGATGGTTAAATTGGACATGATGAAAGCTTTTGACAGGGTCTAATGGGGGTTTCTCAACAGCCTATTACTAAAGATGGGATTCCATGGGTCAATCGTTCGGGTGATTTTGGGAAATCTATCAGCTAGCTAGTTCTCTATCTTGATCAATGGGTCACCAAGAGGTTTTTTCAAAGCCTCTAGGGGGATCAAACAAGAGGACCCTCTCTCCCCTTTCCTCTTTGTCTTGGTTTCAGAGGCATTCACCAATGGCCTAGATTTTCTATTCCCAGAAGTCTTTTTGCAGCACTACGGTGTTCCCAGGGAGGCACTGCCCCTAACACACTTGAGCTATGCAAATGACACGGTTATCTTTCTACGAGACACTGTAAAAAATCTGAAGTATGTTATGCTCTTATTAGGGGCTTAGGAGAGGGCTAGTGGCCAGAGGGTTAATAGAGCTAAGAGCTTCTTTTATCTGGGGTCCTTGGCACTACCTAGGGTTAGACATAGAGTTGAGTTGCACACAGGGATGAGGCTGGGGTCTGTGCCCTTCACTTATTTGGACTGCCCAACTTTTGTTAGAAGGAAGAAGAAGGTACTCTTTCAACCTCTTTTGGATAAGGTGGTTGTGCGGCTAGCATCGTGGAGTAATAAGTGTCTGACTCAAGCATGTCACTTGGTTTTGGTGAAGCATGTGTTGGCTTCAATGCCTCTGTAAAAACGGGCGGTTTTAACGTCTCCAAAGGGCATAGTTGAATAATTGGAGAGGATTTTTGTGGCATTCTTTTGGGACACTTCTCAGTTTAGGCCTAATAAGAGGTGGTGCTCTTGGAGAGACCTAGCCTACCCTACAGAGGAGAATGGTTTAGGGTAAGGCCTATAGAGACGGTCATCGACAGCTTCTCATGCAAGTTGTGGTGGAAGCTGTAAGTGTGGGGTTCCCTCTGGGCGAACTTCATGTGGTATTTGCCCTCCCACTTTCGGACCTCAGATACTTGGAGACGAATTGCCACAGTAGAAGAAACAGCTGCTGGAAATACGAGAGTAGTTGTAGGGAGTGGGGATTGTAGTTTCTGGCAGGCAAATTGGTTGGGTAATGGAATTCTGGCAGGCCTTTGGGGAGGGGAACATCTCCCCTTTTCGGACTTCTGTCAAAACTTTTGCCTTGGATCCCATGCCTTTTTTAGCTATAGCACAGAGTGGGTTACCTCACGAGGAAGGTCGGTTGTTGGAAAGGGAGATCTCCCTATTAGATGCTCCGGATAGATTGGTATGGTAGCCATCCCTTAGGGGGGATTTCACTGTCCACACGGCCTATGAAGTGATGCAACCACGGAGGAGTGCCCTTCTCTCTTTCTATTTAATCTGGGGCCCTAGGGTCCCTCCAAAGGTCTCTATCTTTGTTTGGAGGCTTTTTAATTACCTGCTTTCACTGAATGATATTTTGATCGGGTTTGGGATTCAGTTGGCCTCCAAATACCCGTTTTGTCAGCACGAGGAGACTTTACAACATCTATTTACAGACTGCCCTATCGTCGCGCAGGTGTGGGGGGAATTCTCTCAACTTTTGAACATTCCTTTGCTGCCTCTGATTTGGGATAGGATGATCTGGTGCTAGAGGTTCAAGTCATCTTCTGGGGTACAAAGAGAGATGGTTCACCTACTTCCGGGTTTTCTGGGTTGGACAGTATGGAAGGCTAGGAACAGATGGCTGTATGAGGTGGTGTTCCCAAAGCCGAGAGGGCTCTGCAGAGAGGTGAGGGGTATGATGGTGCTAGCATTCATGGCTCGGCCGATGGAGGGTACTACAGGTGATGCCTTTTGGGTCTCAGCCAGGTTGGTGCCCGCTCTTTTGGAGCCTCGTCGGCTCCTGGCTAGGCCTGTTTCGTGGTCACCTCCATGAGAAGCTTGGAAGCTAAATGTGGACGGCTCTGCTTTGGGTAACCCGGGCCACCTGGGGGTTGGGTACGTCATCAGAGATGGATATGGGACAGTGGCTTCAGCGGGCTCTATCTACCAGGCTATGGTACAAATTTTGAGGTGGAGACACAAGCTCTACTCCTCGACTTATTGGAATGTGCACGGCTCGGGTTCACAGGAGTAGAGGTGGAATCTAACTCCCTAGCACTGGTACAGATGGTCAGACGGATCTTTAAGGTCCCGTAAGCCTCCCTAACGGTGCTGAGACAAAATTGGCAACTAATGGCTCATCATAGTGGAATTTCTCATGTGTTCCGGGAAGGCAATACCGTCGCAGATGGATTGGCTCAGCGCGCAAGTGCTTCTCAGGCCTCCTTCATTGAAGGTTCCCTGCACCTCCCGAGATGGATCAAGGGGCTTATCTCCATGGATAGTCGCCTGGTCCCAAACCTTAGATTAGTCAGAGCCTAAACTTGGCTAGCTTTCAGTATTGCATTGTTTTAACGAGGTAAGGTCATTATGCCCCCCTCATTTCCTTGTACTCTTCTTTTGCTAGAGCCACTTAAGAAATAAAAAAATAAAAAAAGGTACCCAAAGCATACTATATAAACACATTTTCTCATTTGAGACCACAAGGATAAAGATAGTATGTATAAAGGGATATTCATGCTTTCAAACACCTTTAAAACTATTTTCTTGAACCAAAAATGCAATGCATAATTCAACAAAATAAAAAAAGGACAGTAATGAACCAAGATTGGTTTTCAAATACTTGAATCAAATGGCCTAATATATTTTCACCTTCAAAGCCTAAGAAGCAATATGGTATATATAAAAGTACACAGAAGTTTGTAAGCACCTCATTAACCATAGCCTTAAAATGAAATACAAAAGTTTCAAAAATAAAGAAAGACAAGGGCAGTAATAAATGAAAATGACATTTTTGATAACCAAATCATACTATATACACTCTTATCCAATTTTGAGAGCACAAAAAGTAAGATAGTATATATCAAGGCCAATACAAGCTTTCAAGCAACTTAGAAATCATAGCCTTAAACAAAAAGAAAATAAATAAAAAATAGAATGCAGGACATTCAGAAAAATATTAAGGCGTGCACATACTTCTCTCTTGAGACTACTTCTTAGAGAGCTGATTCACTTGAGTAATCAAATGGGACACCTGCTCCTACATAACCTGAAACTGTTCAGCCTGCAATGCCAATTGAGCTTCTATTTGAGCATTTCTTTCCTCAACTTCTTTTCTTTTCTACTGCTCTGCATCTAACTGGATTCGAAGTTTTTCTGTAGCAAGAAGTTATTTTGTTGGAGCTGTTCGGCCTTTCAAATGGCCAAGAACTCTAACCCAACACTTAGATGTAAATCTCAGCTGGTGAGCTGGAGGATGTGGCCTCTTCAACTTGTATTTCATTCTATAAATTGGATTCAGAGTTGCATGTAGATGAAAATATAGTGAAAATTGAGAAGTATTTTAGTTTAAAAAATGAAGAGTGTACCAATTTTTTGGTAGCATACTCATTAACCATTGCCCCTTTCATTTCAGAATAATTACCCAAATGATATAGACCACTGGATGATGGTTCTTTTCCTCCTTTTCATCGTTGTCACAAAGAGGAAATCGTAATCACTATTTGACATGTTGTAATGAATATCAATATCAATGAATGAGTAAGCAAAAGAAAAAAAGGAATACTATGAATCAATAAATAAAGTAATCTACTAAAATTGTTCACAAGTTTCTTGGCAATAGACACTGAGCCAACAGTAGGAGGAGTCAGATTTTTTTGCTCAATTCTGTTTGTTTCTTGTGCATATTCTCTGTTCATTTCCCAAAAAAAAAAATAAGGTGACAAATAGAATCCATTAGAGCATGTAAGGAGTTGTTATCCTTAAAAATAGTAAATGAGCACTACTATGTAAATGAGTGACTTAAACCTTGAAGTCTTGACTAGCAAACTTCTCACATAGTTTAACCCAGTAGACATTGTTCTCAAAATTTTTAGGACAGTTCTTGGAAGCATCCTCTTTAGATGAGAATTTTTCATAATGCAAGTGCAACTTATATTGCTTGATTTTTTCACAGCTTCCTAGTTTCTTATGAAGTGTAGTTGCCACAGAATAACTTCCATCATAGTTAGAGTTTTCCTACAACCAAATCAAAGACAAATTATAACTTATATAGTGCCAAATAACCATACACATTAACGTATTAATGTTTAACCTATAAACTAACAACAGTGTACTGTGCATTTATTGGTGACAAATTCCTTGATAGTTTCGGCCATCAAACTTGGCATACTCACGAACCATACAGCCAGTCGTAGTGATGATATGTTGACTATCTACCCCGACTATATGCCCAGTTGCTTCATCAACCTCGATAGTGATTTCTTTGATTTGTTGCCTTCTTTTAGCATCTCTCAAGCATCTTGTGATGCCTCTTACCACTGTGATTTTAAAATAAAAGTAAAATGATATCAGTATCAAAGTTGTACAGCAATTCACAGTAAAATTACTCCAACTATAGTACCTCGTGAAGCAGAACCACGCTGTCCAAGAGATTAAGAATTTGAGGTCAGCACCTCAATAGTCAATGGATGTGTCTCAGGAGAGCTTGTCGTGTGTGGGCTCAAATCGAGCAATCTCTTGGCCCGAATAGCTTGACCAACAGCTGATTGTGAGTATGCCTCTTTATGTAGGGATTCATCTTCATCTCAAAGCTGGAAACTGCCAACTTCCTTGGTAGGGGTAAGTCATTCGCTTTGCCTCAATCCAACCCGTGGAGGAACATTTGTTGCATGTTCCTTCTGAGCAACCGGTTTCTTTCCAACACTCATTTTTTGAGGACCAATAGATGTGAGTTATTTGAAAAAGGGCTCACGATGCTGAAAGTTGCCTAGGCACAATCTTACTTACTTAAGATTTTGAAATCACAAACAAGGCATATAGTGAGATAAACTGCTTTAACTATAACCAGTAAGAATAAACGAATTGAAACCACTAGAAATTAGGCAAAGCAAGAAACCTAATTACCCTATAGTCTCGCTTGTGTTATCTAAACATTAACATGCAAATTATACAAGTACAAAATAAGAATTCTAAAGCTAAGGACTAAACCTCACAAGATATAACAATCTGAATTCTATATTTGATGGATGTATGAATTTGGCCAGCTCCTCTTTAAATAGAAGAGGTTGTGTGCCTTTTACAAAGTCAAGAAGGAAACTAATTAAGAAACAAAAGAGATTTGGAAACCAACTAGAGTTGGTATTCCTACAAGAAAACAAGTTTCCAAAAAGAACATGGTAACTTGGTTGGCAATTTTGGCCACCTCAAAGAAAGAGGAAAAACCAAAATTCCTTTGATTAATTAAAAAGGAAACCTAGAGCAAAAATGATTCAAGAAGTGAAGCCTTTTTGGAAACAAAGAAATAAGGAAATCAGTTAGTTGTAACAAACTTGTGACAATCTTCTAATACCTTTAACAAACTAGGAATAGAATTAGGAAACATGCACAAATCCTAATCCTACCCAAACGCCTAAAACCTAACTCTAGTAGAACTGTGGCTTGGCAGATGCATGTAGCAAATGGCCGAATTTGGGGAAGCTTGAGTGCTGATGGATCGGCCCCTTGAAATGTAGCATTTTAAAGATGAAATTAAATATAGTAAAACTTCACCAAATGGTTCGGATGATTCCGGACGCAATGAGAAGCTTTCTGAACCCGTCGAAAATGCGGGAAATCAAGAAATTCAAGAAAGTCAAGATTCTTTGCAATTCTTCAGGATTCGTAACCAGTAATTCTCCTGATGAACCAAGAAGTTAAAAACCTCAAGATTTATCAATATCCATTTCAAGAAGTTCAAGAAACCTTCCAAGAACTTCAAGAAATCCTCCTAGGCTCAAGCCGTTTTGTCGGGCAACTTGGTTAAGATAACGGAGCTTTTCTTTGTGAATCTCGAACTAGGCACAGGGACCATGCTAAGGCAGGGATCGAATAGCCAGGTGGAATGAAGCCAATGATGACCTCATCAGACCCTCTAGGTTGAAAAAGATTCGTCTTCGAATCCTACCTGTGGCGTGTAAAAAGAAAAGGATTAGGTAAATATAGATCTATGTACATTGGAACCTTTCCTTGCCAAGTAGATGGATTTGGCTTCCACCCCTGTGATGGAATCCTCCAAGTTTGCTGCGACAAAGAGAAATCAGCAAGAAAAATAACCCAGTCAATTTCAGCCTCATCTCCTTGGCAACTAGTAAAAAGGCTAATCTTCCTTGGCCTGACCCGTGTCTGTCCACCCTTGCCATGGACGCCCTGGTAATATATGGCTAGCTTGCATTGGGATCACATCACACAATGCATCAGACTTGAAGCATCCAATCTCAATGGGCACCCTGACCTGCTTTGAAACCCTTATACGTGTGGAGTTATCCAACAATACAAAGGGTATAGGTGATGGTGATCGACTGTCGGCAGAGCGAGCCATACTACCAAAAAAGTGCTCGCGATGTTGGTGCAGCTGCCAAAATCGATAATAAGGATTGCCACCTTCCCATTAATCTTCACTCGCGCATGGAAGATGTTAGTCCTTTGGCCCTCATCCTCAATTATTCTGGCGCTTAAGGATTGATCGACGTAGACGCTGGCTTCTTGGTGGTCAGTTTTGATGAAGGCATCCTCGTGATCTATCATTTCCTCTTCATCTTCCTCGAAAGTCAGTTTGGGCATGTCCGAATCAGTGCCACCGTCTTCGCTTACATAGCCCCCATCTTTAGTCATTAGGACTTTCCGTAGATTGAGGCACTACGACATAATATGACCTCTCCCAAAATAACTAAAGCATGTGATGGAACTGGCAGGGAGTGGATGGTGACTTGGTGGCACTAGTAGGGGAAGCCATCAAGGCCTTTTGTTCAGCATTGGGGAGTGGTGTAGAGCGTGAGCTTGGGCTAGGGGACCAGGCAGGCTTCTTGTAGCTTGGCTAGGCTGAGCTAGAACTCCAGAGTGGTTTGTTGTATGACTCCACAACTCGAGCGTGGTGCAGCATATCTACCAAGCTGGTGTTGTTTTGTATTTCCACGGCCAAAGTGATGTCACGCTTAAGCCCCCCCCCCCCCCCCCCAAACAAAGTGTGCCATGCTGGCCTCTTCATCCTCCTAAATTCCTGCTCTAGTTTTAGCTTTTTCTAACTCTTTGAAGTAATCGTCTACTGATTTATTTTCTTGCTTACAAACCTGGAGTCTCAATATAACTCCCTATGGTAATGGGCCGGAACAAACCTTCTCCTCATCAAAACAGTAAACTCATACCATCCTAGTGCAACTGTTCTGGCCTGTTGGGGGTGTTGGGCCATGCGCTGCTGGTCGAGTTCTTGATCCCACTATATCAGAGCATAGTCTCGGAAATTAGAGACATCAAGCTTGACCTTCTTGTCGGCGGCAACCTCATGGAGTTCGAATATCCGTTCCATCTGGATCTCCCAATCTAAGTATTCCTCATGGTCTGACACCCCCCCCCCCCCTCCCCCCGGTGTGAAAGTAGGAACCTTGGTCTTGAAGTTACTGAGGCAGTCGTTTGGACGATTGTTCACAGGTGCCTCTTGGTTAGGCGAGTCAAGGTGCCACTCATGCTTGGCCCGGGCCTGGACAGCTTCGGCTTTGACAGCGGCCAACTCTTCACTTATGGCGTCGATCTTGGTGTCAAATATTTTGGCCAGGTTGGAAAACATGTTCACCAAGGTCTTCATGTTGAGCATAGTGTCCTTTGGCAGTTCTGACATCCTGCGGGTTTTTAGAGAAATTCATGTATAAGACAAGTTTAAACTAGATGAAAGTAACCTCATCCCCTGTCCCCCCTAGTGTATCATGTCCTAAGAACTACTCACTTCCCAGTATATCGTTCTTGGGCTGGCTTACCCTTGTAATGATTTACAATCTACCTTTTACCTCTCCGTCCTTTTGGGCGATTCAAACTTTGCACAAGATAAGCAGAATGTCAAAATCACACAAGTAACACTTAGGCAACAACAGAAAATTATTGGAAGTAAGGAATGCTGGAATCCCTACTTTCGACTTTCAAGGATTAAAAGAAAAGAGATTTTGTAGATCAATTCATATATGAAGTCCGCAAGAAGGAAATTCAGGGATAAGCCCTCAATTTCAGCAAATTAATGCAATGTGCACGAAGACAAAATCCAAATTGATTTTAAGATCTAATGTCCAGGTAGTATAAAGGAAAATCAGTTTAGGCAATTTTGCAGGGAAAATTCAAGAATGAACAGAAGCAAAGAATAATAGTGGGCTTGAACACAATTAGGAAACTACCCAATATGCGATTACCTGACAAGCAATCTAAACAAGCTATCCCACTAATGATTTTCAACTTCCAATTGCATAAAACTGCACAACAACTTTCGGCCCAGTAAGGAAAACAATGGCAGCCAGAAATCACAATTAACTTTAAGGGCAAACTTGTAATTTCAGTAATTTAATCGCAGGGCATGTGATTTTAAACTTTCTAACAAATCAAGAATTCAATATATTTTCAAGAATCACAAGATAGGCAGTTCAAATAACAAAACATTAGCAGATACCAAAATTGAAGGGTAATTACAGGAATAGAGATAGCGAAAACCCTACCCCTTGCGAAACCCTAATCGCAAGACGTATCGCAGGTGAAACCTATCGCTGGACCCCTTATTCGCAAGAACCCTATCACAGGTTTCCTCCTTGAATCACAGGACCCTTGTGATTCTTTCCCAAGGAGAGCAAACTTTTCCTAACAGAAGCCTACAGGTATTTTCAAAATTAGTTATGGGGTTTCTAGGTCAAATTTTAATTTTTCAATACCCCTTTTTGCGATTATTCTCAAAATTGTTTCTCTTCCCGTATCTACTTATGTTCTTTTAATTTTTCTCCAGCACGAATGATAATCCAACAAAAGATTCAGAATATAAACAGATGAATTATCCCCGACAAAATCTGAGTGACCATACTTAAAAACTTTGCAGGCAAGAAACGTCTATCCCCCTTTGTCCTACTGAATAACGAAACAAGAATCGAAAGAAGGAAGAAATAACCTGATATTTGATTTGGCCATGTTACTCTAGCCGCCTCCTCCCAACAAAAATCCTCCTCGGCTCTGATACCAAAATTGATGTGAGTTATTCGAAAAAGAGCTCACGGTGCGGAAAGTTGCCTGGGAAAGTGGATCGTCGAAGAGGACAATCTTACTTACTTAAGATTTAGAAAATCACAAACAAGGCATATAGTGAGATAAACTACTTTAGCTATAACCTAGTAAGAATAAATGAATTGAAACCAGCATAAATTAGGCGAAGCAAGAAACCTAATTGCCCTATAGTCTCACTTGTGTTATCTAAACATCAACATGCAAATTACATAAGTGAAAAATAAGAATTCTTAAGCTAAGGAATAAACCTCACAAGATATAACAATCTGAATTCTATATTTTATGGATGTATGAATTCGGCTAGCTCCTCTTTAAATAGAAGAGGTTGCATGCCTTTTACAAAGTCAAGAAGGAAACTAATTAAGAAACAAAAGAAATTGGAAACCAACTAGAGTTGGTATTCCTACAAGAAAACAAGTTGCCAAAAAGAGCATGGCAAATTGGTTGGCAATTTCGGCCACCTCAAAGAAAGAGGGAAAACCAAAATTCCTTTGATTAATTAAAAAGGAAACCTAGAGCAAAAAGGATTCAAGAAGTGAAGCCTTTTTGGAGACAAAGAAATAAGGAAATCAGTTCGTTGTAACAAACTTGTAACAACCTTCCAATACCCTCAACAAACTAGGAATAGAATGAGGAAACGTGCACAAATCCTAATCCTATCCAAACACCTAAAACCTAACTCTAGTAAAACTATGGCTTAGCAGAGGCGTGTAGCAGATGGCTGAATTTGGGGAAGCTTGAGTGTTGATGGATTCGGCCCCTTCAAATGTAGCATTTTGAAGACGAAATGAAATGTAGGAAAACTTCACCAAATAGTTCAAATGATTCCAGACACAATGAGAAGCTTTATGAACCTGTCGGAAATGTCGAAAATCAAGAAATTCAAGAAATCAGGATTCTTTGCAATTCTTCAAGATTCGCAATCAAGATTCGCAACCAGTAATTCTCCTAATAAACCAAGAAGTTAAAAACCTCAAGATTTATCAAGATCCATTTCAAGAAGTTCAAGAAACCTTCCAAGAACTTCAAGAAATCCTTCTTGCTTCAAGCCGTGTTGTCGGGCAGCTCGGTTAAGATCATGGAGCTTTCCTTTGTGACTCTCGAACTAGGCACTGGGCGCCATGCTGAGGCAGGGATCAATGGCTAGGTGGAATGAAGCCAATAATGACCTCATCACCAGCTATGGAAACTGCAAAATAGAACATAAGACCATAACCCTTGACAGTGAAACCAATGATTTGATAAGCCCTATAATGTAGTTTGAAAAGGACAAAAATTCCAAACATTAAAAGCATTAAGCAGAATTTCAATTCATCTATTCACAGCATTCAAAGCAAAGAAATATTTAAACTAGTCCACAATTGAAGAATTTGTTGCCCCACAATTTTCAAAGTTGGATCGATAAAAGAGAAATTCTGCAAGCGAAAGCTGGATTAATAAGAACTACAACTTGAATACAAATGTAGAAGATAATTCTGAACGAAAAATAGCCATTTCATTTCATTGAATTCAAAATAGACGGTGAAAGTTAATATTAGCATAGGCAATAACTGTGAACTTAACAACCCTAAGTGGAAACACAAATCCCTAGTTTAGGTAACAAAACTTGGACTACAACAACCTTGGGACTTTTTTATTTTTTGACAAAAGCAAACATTATATTCCAAATATTAACAAAGAAGATTAAAATGAAACAAACATAGAATTAACTGTATAAGTTTTTAAAAAATAACACCATAATGGACGATTAATTGGATCTCCCAAGTTTTCAAAATACGCTTATAAATATATTTCTAGTTCAACCAAAATTATATAACCCTAAAAAAAATCCAAAAAAAGACAAGAAAGAAGAAGAGATTGATAACAGTTTCCATCCAGAGTTCAGAGCCTAAGCAAACAAATCGAACAGGGCACCATCTTGGTCACTTTCTTAAGCCATTTCTTCCTTCTTCTTAGTCTCCTTCGTCCACATTCTCCAGCCTTACAAGGGTACTTGACCATAGTATGAATCAATTTGGTTTTTTGAACTATGCCCTACCCATCCCCAAAAATTAATTGATATCAAATCAAAGGCATAACCCAAAGCATATCGCCACTACCTCCAACCGAAACACACTCACAAAATCAGATATACTTTTTCCAGATGAGTAAGGGTTTAACATGTACCAGTAATTCCACCATCAATTGCCATCAGAGCGTCCATATGCTTGAGACTGGAGAGTAAGTTTTTTAAGGGTGAGTAATAGAAGAGTAAAGCTACACACAACCATCGCTTCTATTTTTCTCCTCGGGCCTCCTGCCCAAAAATCTTCCCTCTATTTATTTCCCACTTTGACTTTTAGCAAATTTTTTTGCGAGTCAATCAATTTTCTTTTTTACATTTTCCCGCTTTGAATTTTAGCAAATTTCTTCAGTTATATTTTTTTTTAGTTTCCTTTTTTTTTTTTGACTTTGTATATCTAAAGTGTTAAAATTTCCCTAAACCCACCACGTGGCCAGATTATTCAAAATAAATTTTTCATTTAAAAAGTTATAAAAAGTCTTTTTCTTTCTTCTTTTTTTTTTAAACTTTCAAATTGATACGAGGCAAAAAAAAAACAGTATGCTTTTAAATAGTACTAACTGTACTATTCATGAGTATCACTAATACTATTTTGGTTGAAAAAAAATGAATATTGTGAACAATTGATGTTGTATTAATACTCTTGAGAAGTATCATTTTAAGAAGAAGAAAAAAAAAAGGCAAAAACATAATAATAATAAGTTAAAAACAAAACTACTCCTCATACGCTACAAGAAAAATGGCTTTTGGTGACAACAGCAATATGGTCACCAAATAGTTTAAGTGACCAAAAAATCATGGTCACCAAGTGGTCACCCTTGCCCCGTCACTAAAGGTATTGGTGTCATCGATTTGAATTTGGTCACCAAAGAGTATTGATTGGTGACCAAAACCTTTCAGTCACTAATTTAGTGACCAGTATAGTGGTCACCAAGATGGTCACCAAAAAAGTAAATTTGGTCACCAAATTGGTGTGTTTGGTGACCAATTTATTGACCAAAAAAATTGGTCACCCATATTATTAGTAACCAAATATGTTGTCACTATCATGGTCACCAAAAGTACTATGTTATGTTGCTAACGTCGTTGGTGAGGTTTGGTAAATTATTGACCATAATTTCTCATCACAAAAATGGTGAATAAATTAGTGACCAAATTTTCTTGTCACAAATTTATAGCCAAAACAATGGTCACCATTTAAAGTTGTTCATCTCATTTTGGTGACCAAAGTTGCAGTCACCTATTTTAGCCATCAACACAATGCACAATAGTAGCCAGTACAAAAATTGAGTGACCAAATTTCTGGTCAATTCTAATGTTGGAAATGAAAATATACTAAACAAAGTAACACAATAGCTTCATATATCCAAATTCATACACATCGTACTTTATACAAGTTTAAGTCTTACAATTTACACAATCAACTACGTTACAATCCCATACACATCGCACTCTATACATGCAGATCAAGTATCAATAATAGATCATACAAATTAGAAATAGGTTCCACAATATCACATCTCAATGGCAAACTACTTGAATTCAAACAGAACACAAACAAACCCAACATCCATGTGTAGCCTTGGACGCAAACCTTGATACAATGAAGGATCCTTATTCTTCCAATTAGCCAAAGTAATACAATAATTCAATTCCAGTCACTTGGCTCGAGACAAAATCCTAAAGCAACTCACAGATAAAATTTTAAAAAAACAATTGTAATTACACGATTATAATTAAAAACCAACATACTAGAGTAATTATAAGTCATCGCCTCTCTTTGCATCATCTAAGGACACCTCAAATTTTTACTCAGCCATTACAATGAAAACTAATAAAAGCATATGCATGTTTAGCATGACCTACAACAATTTTAAGATAAAGTACAGTGATAGATTGATAACAAATGATGAACCCAAACTCTAAAGTATATTCAAAAGCAAAGTAAGAAAACAAATTTAAGTATAAAGGGCAAAAGACTTGAGAGACCACCTAACTATTATAATAGTATACTTTTACCCACTTATCTATTTTCTTGTTCCATTTAACCCACTGAACTAACAAAATAGACTACTTCCACCCATTATGTCCATGTATGCCGTTAGAAGCTGATAAACCCATCAATTGTGCATCTCACATAATGGAGTTAGGTAAAATTGTCATCTCAATATCAGCAGTAACCAAAACTTCATAATGTATGAAAGCTTTATAACTATATAATGCCATTTGGGGAGGAAGTTAACAGTAAAGCAGCAGCACAAAAAACAGATACCAACGCCGTGACAGAGCTTAACTCTGAACAAAAATGTACACCTCTATATAATAAAGCAATACCCAATGCAAAATCAAGAAGTAAGACTCGTGCTTAGTAATAAAATTGCTAATACCCAATTACTTAGTTTCATCAAAATTAAAAAGCTTTTTATAGTTAAGCCATTCCAGTCAATCAAGCTTCAGATATAAAGAGGAGAAATACAATCACATAAGAACATGCTTGTTCTCATATTGCGAAATTATAACTAATTTCCAGAACTAAAATACTTTGCAACAAAACCTTTAAATCGTATTGATCCTATGGTGAGCAACCACTTTATCGAGATTCTTTTTATCCACAGTTCTTTTAGATAGCCATCTGGTGAGGCAATCGATTTTCCTATGTTCTGAAGCATAGAAAAAGATAAAAATTAAGAATAAAATTCCAGTCCAAAGGTAAAGAACTATAAACAGAGGCAAAATTATAAAAAGATGTTTACCTCCAATTTTCCAAGGCAACATTCCCTTTATAATTCAAAATATAATTGTAATGCTTTTGCATCCTGCAAAATAAGAAAACTTAAGCAAAAAACCTGAAACAGAGTACATAAGAAACCACATATACAAGAAAGTACAATATGGAGCTGTTCAGCCTGCAAAGCCTGTTGAGCTTCCATTTGAGCATTTCTTTCCTCAGCTTCTTTTCTTTTCTGCTGCTCTGCATCAAACTGGATTCGAAGTTTTTCTGTAGCAAGCAGTTGCTTTGTTGCCTTGTTGGAGCTGCTCGGCTTTACTTTCGGGAAAAAATAAAAATAAAAATCCTATGTATATGTCAAGAAGAAAAGATTTTGTCTTAGTCATTCCAAAGGAAAAAATAAAATATAAGAACTTTCATTCATTAAAAGCATCAAAACAGCAAAAAAGATAAGCTTCGGCTTTTTGACCAAAAATTAACTTCGACCTATCAAAATTTTGAGAATAGGTTTCAGTTCTACCTTGCCATAAAAAGGAAAGCAAATCGGAGCTTTGGATCTGTTTAAATTTTAATGAGAAAATCTTTGGATCTGTTAAAATTGTAATAAGAAAAGCTTCAGTTTTGTTGGAGAAAAGAAAAAGAACCAATCTGAAGTGAAAACATTAATGCGCAGACAAACAAACAGAGAGATTAGATCTGGGAGACCTGATGGTCGCCGAAGCCGGGAATGCTGTTGCAGGTGTGGCAGCTATGGTAGGCGACAGTCAAGAGTTTGTTGATTCAGTTTCAAACACCTTGAACCATCAAAAGTTAGTGGAATGCAAAAAAGAGAACAAAATAAGAAAAACTAACGGCAAAAATGAATCAATATTGATTTCCTTACATCAAAATCATGCTACATACATATTTCGTCTCCTTTGAAACCCCAAAAGGCAAGCTAGTATATATGAAGGGCCATAAAAGCTTTCAACGTTAACAGCTCAGAAACCGTCTTCAACCACCACTACACCCCCTCCCCCCCAACACACAAAACCAAAAAAAGGTCTTAATGAAAT
The DNA here is from genome assembly GCA_016801395.1 of Leptodermis oblonga. Classification (NCBI taxonomy): domain Eukaryota; kingdom Viridiplantae; phylum Streptophyta; class Magnoliopsida; order Gentianales; family Rubiaceae; genus Leptodermis; species Leptodermis oblonga. The sequence goes on along the minus strand of CM028760.1, from coordinate 17,407,631 downwards.
GTAGCAAAGTCAACAAAATAGCAAGAGATAAAGAAAGAATAAAAAATCAGTCAAAATCTTGCTACATGTAGTTTTTCACCTTTGAGACCACAAAGAAGAAAGATAGTATAAATCAAAAGCTAGAGAAACCACAGCCTAATTTGGAAAAAGTCGAAGTCCAATACATAAAACTCAAAGAAATTAAAAAATGATAATATAGAATGAAACTACAATTTAGATACCCAAATCATACTACATATACACATTTTCTCATTTGAGACCACAAGAATAAAGATAGTATGTATCAAGGGATATACATGCTTCAAACACCTTCGAAACTATTTCTTGAACCAAAAATGCAATGCATAATTCAACAAAATGAAAAAAGGACAGTAATGAACCAAGATCGGTTTTCAAATAGTTGAATCAAACGGCCTATAGATTTTCGCCTTCAAAGCCTAAGAAGCAAGATGGTATATATGAAAGTACACAGAAGCTTGTAAGCACCTCATAAACCATAGCCTTAAAATGAAATACAGAAGTTTCAAAAATAAAGAAAGACAAGGGCAGTAATAAATGAAAATGACATTTTTGATAACCAAATCATGCTATATACACTCTTATTCAATTTTGAGAGCACAAGGAGTAAGATAGTATATATCAAGGGCCATAGAAGCTTTCAAGCAACTTAGAAATCATAGCCTTAAACAAAAATAAAATAAGTAAACAATGAAATGCAGGACATTCAGAAAAATCTTAAGGCGTGCACATACTTCTCTTTTGAGACTACTTCTTAGAGAGCTGATTCACTTGGGAAATCAAGTGGGACACCTGCTCCTGCATGACCTGAAACTGTTCAGCCTGCAAAGCCTGTTGTGCTTCCATTTGAGCATTTCTTTCCTCAGCTTCTTTTCTTTTCTGCTGCTCTGCATCAAACTGGATTCGAAGTTTTTCTGTAGCAAGAAGTTGCTTTGTTGCCTTGTTGGAGCTGCTCGGCCTTTAAAATGGACAGGAACTCCACCCAACACTTTGATGGAAATCTCAGCTTGTGAGCTGGAGGATGTGGCCTCTTCAACTTGTATTTCATCCTATAAATTGGATTCTGAGTTGCATGTAGACGAAAATATAGGGAAAATTGAGAAGTATTTTAGTTTAAAAAATGAAAAGTGTACAATTTTTTGGTAGCATACTCATTAACCATGGCCCCTTTCCTTTCCGAATAATGACCCAAATGATATAGACCACTGGATTATGGTTCTTTTCGTCGCTGTCACAAAGAGGAAACCGTAATCACTATTTGACATGTTGTAATGAATATCAATATCAATGAATGAGTAAGCAAAAAAAAAAAAAAAAAAAAAAAAAAAAAGGAATACTATGAATCAATAAATAAAGTAATCTTCTAACATTGTTCACAAGTTTCCTGGCAATAGACACAGCCTACAGTAGGAGGAGTCAGATTTTTTGCTCGATTCTGTTTGTTTCTTGTGCTTATTCTCTGTTCATTTCCCCAGAAAAAAATAAGGTGACAAATAGAATCCATTAGAGCATGTAAGGAGGTGCTATCCTTAAAAATAGTGAAGGAGCACTACTATGTAAATGAGTGACTTAAACCTTGAAGTCTTGTTGCTTCATCAACCTCGATAGTGATTTCTTTGCCTTGTAATGAAAATCTTTCCAGATGTGTAAAAGGAAAATGAGAACCTACAACAAACATGACAATGATGAATATAATAAGCAAACTATTGCAGGCCATAATTTCAGCCCATACAAAGCTCGATTACAGCTCAGTTAGTGTTCAGTTTCAACCACTTTTAGTTTGAATTAGAGTGCCGAGAACAGATTTCACAAATATACAAGTTCATTTTCTGATTCTAGAATCCACCCAAAATAGAAAACCCGAACGAAATTCTACTTGCAAGCTTACTTTTACTTTTCTTCACCTTGAATCACATGACTCAGGGTTGAAAAGAAGCAAAGGGGATGTGTTTGAAGTATGATAAATTCAAATGTTCCAATAAAAGCATACCATGGAATTGCATTTTACCATTTCAGCAAGCATGGCAGGCTCAAAAAAGTAAGCTCCAATAAAAGTCAAGATATAAGCAAGCTGCTTAGAACTGTGCATAAACTAAATTAGTGAGAACACAAAAAAGGAAGGAAAAAAAAAACTCCCAGACTAGCAGAACAACAGTTTAAACTACAGGCAGCTGATATATGTAGCAGATAAGCAAATATAAATGCATCATATGCCAACATATCCTTTTAATTTCCTAGATGCCTTAACAGCGACCTCATTATGCTTTTATTGAAGGAAACAACTTCTAACAAAACTATGACAGGGAGAAAAACTTTAAAAGCTGCTCTTTCATGGTTTGCAGCAGGGTGTGGTGAAACAGCAAGGTGTGGTGAAACCAGGAGACAAAACATAAATAAAAAAATAAGTTCACAAGGTGGGATGTGAAGCAAAAGAGCTGAAGATGTGAACTTTGTCAAAATTCAGAAGAAACGTTTCAGCACAAAATTAAGAACTCAAAATTCATCCACCAGATTCAACACAGAGCAACAAGTTTCAGCACAAAATTAAGAACCCACGTTCCACCAACTAGATTCAGCACAGAGCAACCAGTTTCAGCACAAAATTAAGAACCAAAAAATCATAACAGAACCATCTCAAGATAGAAAAACACACAAATCTGAACAAAACACTAGGGAAAAGGGAAAGTTAGACCTCAAAAATTTTCAATTATTTTCAGATACAGATATACAAAATAAACATCAATGAAACTATCAGTTCTTGAGAAATTACAATTGACACAAATATACTGCAAAACACATGAAGATTTGGAATACCCCCTCCTTCCTGGACCCCGCTGGGTCCCTTACCACAATACCATATCATACTCCTAAACATTAAGAACTCAAAGAACAAAAGTTAAACAAATAAAGAGATACACAAAAAAGAATCAAACTTCACACCAAAACAAACAAAACCCTAAACGGGAGAAATTAAATTAGATTAAAAAAATTAATATAAATGAAATTAAATGATTGACAATCAGAATCAATAAATAATCTTTCAAATATTACAAGAGTAATCTTTCAAATATTATTACCTTCAAAGGGTCTGAAATTTAAAGGTAGCCAACGACGATAACACTACTACGGACGGCGAGGTTGTGCGCGACACCGGGGATAACGACAAAGAGGCTGTGCAGCACCAACTATGTCGAAGGAGAGGTTGTGCAGCACCAGCGATAACGGCAAAGAGATAGCGGTGGCGACTGAAGAGAAACGGTTTGGGTTTTGGGATTTCACTCGCAGAGAAGGGTCTGTGTGACTCTATGTAGTTTTCTTTTGACATTTTTGCCCAATTTTCACTAAGGCTATGTTCTTTTCCGAACATAACTAAGAAAAATATCATTTTTTTTTCAAAAATATTATACAAAGAATAATATCATTTTTATAAAATTCACAATTTAAATTTAAAAATTTTTTTAAAATTTTCACTCACATAAATTCAAAAAAAATATAATTATTACACTTTTTCTCCTTTTTCCTACACAAATTTCCAAAAAAAATTCTCTCCAAAATAAAATTATTTCTTAACTAAAAATTTTTTTATCTATAATACTAAAAAAACATAGCTTAAGCATGTACTTTTGTGATTTTTCTTTTTTTGCCACCAACAGCCCGCCAATTTTTTCCCCCAACACCCCGCCACTTGTTTTCATGCCTTTTGACCAAATTCAATGAGCCCGCCACCACTTTTCATTTTCCCTCCCTTCCTGTTTTTTTTTAAAGTAAATTTTATTTTCTCTTAATCTTTAATAAATAATTTTCTCACCATAAATAAAATGATAAAATTGTTCTTATAGTATGACATTAGAGTAATGTATGTAATTATTTTATTTAAAATTTATTAACATATCAATTAATCACTATATATGTTATGTTATTTATATTAAATGATTCACAAAAAAAATTTATTCATAAATAAAGATTAATAATTATTTTCAAAAAAATCAACCTTCACTTTTTTTGGAATAAATATAATACATAATTCCATTAAATCCCATGTGTTATACTCTTTTTGTCCCACTAAAAGAATCATGCTTCTAACCCTTTTTCGTCATACTAAACGAGTCATTTATGTTTCTAACTTTTTACATTGCATACCCTAACAAATAAGATAATGTGTTGTCGATAATTAACTGATACTTAGAATGTAAGGGTATGAGATGCCAAAATATTTTCAAATTATTTACTGTATTTTAAATGTTCTTACAACAAAGAGTTTATAACTATAATTTGTTAGTTACATTATATTTGGCTGCTATTGTACATATACTAACAACTAATTATATTAGAGCAAGTCTAGCTATATGAACGACTTATCATTACACTAACAATAATTATTTTAAAGTTATTAATAATTAAAAATTAAACTTTACAAACAAGGTATCTTATGACTGATGAAGTTTGTATATGTACTAATATTGTTATAACTTATTATAGAGTAATGTTAGAGGTAATGAAATGTAGAGTGATTAATTTGGTTTGTATAAATGATCCATTCTTTATTTTCCATTGAGTATAATTACTAATAAAATGTTCAAACGTTTTGTTTTACTATATATGAGTCGTGACAGATGAAGTACTATATTGGAGAGTCTTAGTAAGATTAATTTAAATAGCAATAATGTTAATAAAAAAAGTGTGGCTCACTAAGCCCAACATGCTATCATATTAATATTATTAAAAGTTATAAACCAAAAAAATATTAGGGTGTTTTAGTAACATTATTACAAGTTATGGACTAAAAAAGAATAGTAGGGTGTCCTAGTGACATTATTAAAAAGTAAAGAACTTTACTATAATACTATTGTACCTTTTATAATTAAACAAATAAAAAATAGTTTATAGCCCATAAGTTGTTGTAGTTTGTTGGTTTGAATCATGTGTACTAAGTAAAATGTTCGAAACTCCCCATGGATAAAATTTGATGATTATTTATTAAGGCTTTATTAATTTTAACATCCCAATATTCTCAATAAAATTTGTGTAGATGTAGTGGTAAAGTATCAATGCCTATGACAAGGAGGGAAGGAGTTCGTATCCTTTCATGTTGCATAATTTGACAAATTTTTGTTTTCTTTAAATAATTATAATAATAACCTTATCCCTATCAATTAATAATTGAGCTAAAAAAAATGTTATAAATAAATTTTCACGGGTTATCTACTATGACATTGTAGAGTTAAAAAGTTAAAAACCAATAATCATCCTATTATTAATTGCACTTATTAGTGTACTAACGTTAGTATATAGATGTCTTAATATGTGGCAATATCTCTTTTTTCCACTACTGAATAATTAGTGTAACTCATTTATTCTTTTCAAAAAAAAAGTGTAACTCATTTATTGATAGAGAAAAGGTGAATTAAGTATACTAAGTTTTCTCAACATTATTGGCCAATTACGTTGGGTCAATTACAATTTGTCCACCACAAATTGTTTCATATATTAAATAAAATTTGAAAAGCAGGACATATATTATAATGGATGAAATGCATGAAACATCACTTAACTATAAACTTTTGCAAAAAATGACACTTTAAAAAAAATACTCTTTTTTAGACACCTAACTTCAAAAAGGCTCAAAAAATGACACTCCGTTGGGTTCAACCTTTATCTCACTAACGGGGCAAAAAACTCAAGGGCACGTTGCAAGCACTGTTCATCTTCCCCAAAAAAATATTATTATTATTATTTTTTTTCAAAAACAGTGAAGAAACCCAAAAGAAAAAAACTGAAGGAAATCATTTTCTTCAGAAACCAAAAGAAAAAAAACATATGAAGAAAATCGTTTTCTTCAGAAACCAAATGATTTCTAGCCCTAAATTGCAGCCCCGATTTGAGCTCTATAAAGCGAAAACTGGGCAAATGTGTCTCATAAAACTTATAACCCTTTGTTGGAGCTTTCCATAGCATCAATAATCATCCCATTTAGACCTGTATAGCTCCATATATGCACTTCTAAAGTTGGCCAAAACGATTTCCAGGAAATTGTTTTCTTCATAAACCAAAAGAAAAAAAGCATATGAAGAAAACGATTTCCAGAAAATCGTTTTATTCAGAAACCAAATGATTTCCAGCACTAAATTGCAGCCCCGATTTGAGCTCTATAAAGCAAAAACTAGGCAAATGTGTCTTCATAAAAGTTATAACCCTTTGTCAGAGCTTTCTCCATATATGCACTTCTAAAGTTGGCCAAAACGATTTCCAGAAAATCGTTTTCTTCATAAACCAAAAGAAAAAAACATATGACAGGAAATTGTTTTCTTCTGAAACCAAATGATTTCCAGCACTAAATTGCAGCCCCGATTTGAGCTCTATAAAGCGAAAACAGGGAAAATGTGTCTTCATAAAACTTATAACCCTTTGTTGGAGCTTTCCATAGCATCAATAATCATCCCATTTAGACCTGTATACCTCTATATATGCACTTCTAAAGTTGGCCAAAACGATTTCCAGGAAATCGTTTTCTTCAGAAACCAAAAGAAAAAAGACATGAAGAAAACGATTTCCAGAAAATCGTTTTCTTCAGAAACCAAATGATTTCCAGCACTAAATTGCAGCCCTGATTTGAGCTCTATAAAGCGAAAACTAAGCAAATGTGTCTTCATAAAAGTTATAACCCTTTGTCGAAGCTTTCCATAGCATCAAGAATCATCCCATTTAGACTTGTACAGCTCCATATATGCACTTCTAAAGTTGGCTTTTCTTCAGAAACCAAAAGAAAAAAAATATATGAAGAAAACAATTTCCAGCACCAAATTGCAGCCCCTATTTGAGCTCTATAAAACGAAAACTAGGAAAATGTGTCTTCATAAAAGTTATAACCCTTTGTCGGAGCTTTCCATAGAATCAAGAATCATCCCATTTAGACCTGTATAGCTCCATATATGCACTTCTAAAGTTGGCTCTGCTGCAGTAGGAAAAATCCCGTATGCGACTTTCAAGCACCATATTTTGGCTTTGTTTTGAGCTTTGGGAAGCCAGAATAGGGAGAGAGTATATGAATAAAAGTTTTAACCCTTTGTCCAAACTTTCCATATCATCAAGAATCATTCAATTCGGAGCTCTATAGCTCAAGTTATAGTTTTCCAAAGTTTGCTGATTCTTTTGGTTTCTGAAGAAAACGATTTCCAGTTTTTTTCTTTTGGGTTTCTTCACTCTTTTTTAAAAATAAAAAAAAATTTGGGAAGATGAACAGTGCTGGTGATGTGCAAAATAACAAATTTGCCCCTGAGTTTTTTGCCCCGTTAGTGAGATAACGGCAGAACCCGACGGAGTGTCATTTTTTGAGCATTTTTGAAGTTAGGTGTCTAAAAAAGAGCATTTTTTTTAAAGTGTCATTTTTTTGCAAAAGTTCATAGTTAAGTGATGTTCATGCATTTCATCCCATTATAATTATATAATAATTACTTTAACAATAAAACTTAATTTTTGCTCAAGCTAAATAAAATTAATCAATTGATAAGCTTTAGACCCATGTTTGTATATGGAAATTAAAGTGGAGATAACTATCCCGCCAATTGTTTTTGGCTGACCAAATATTTTGCACAACGGTGACCAAACATTTTGGTCACCAAAGGACTTCTAATCAAATATTGGTGACCACATACTTTCTCATTACTAAAAGTGGTCACTATATAGTGTAAAAGTGGAGGGAAATTTCCCACCACTTTTTTGGGTGACAACAAATTTGGTCACAAAAAATTTGTACAATGGTGACCAAACATGTTTGGTCACTGAAGGAATTATGACCACCTATTGGTGACCACTTTTTTCTTGGTCAGCGATATTGGTCACTAGTAAGGGTGAATTTGGCAGAAACATTTCCCGCCATGCCTTTAGTGACCAACTGGTGACCATTTTTTTCTTTGGTCACTATTTTTTCAGTTGTACCCAATGTTTGTTGACCAAATATTTTTTGGTCACCAAATGGTACGTTTGGTGACCAAATTTTATTTTGGTCACCAAGATTCTGGTCACTAAAGGCCAAATTTCTTGTAGTGATAAAGAGTAACATCCATACTCTTAAATAACATAAATACTCTTGAAAAGTAGCATTTGCACTCTTAAGGAGTAACAGTCATAATCTCGAATAGTAAAAGTGATACTCTTGAACACTCTCATTTGAAACTGCTACTCATTAAGAGTAATAGTGATAGTACTCATCCAATAGTATATTGATACTCCAATTATACTTTTGAAGGAGTATAACAGTTAACTCTTCAAGAGCTAATGATACTCCTTTAAGAGTATACTGATACTCCACTATACTCTTGAAGGTTCAAGAGCTTACCACTATTGCTTTGGGATCATAGCTTTTTTTCACTCTGCTTGAAGGATCAGTGTACTCTTAGAAGAATATCAGTTAACTTTTCAAGAGGTAACTGATACTCCTTCAATAGTATAGTAATACTCCTTCAAGAGAATAGATGTAGTATCACTATACTCTTGAATGAGTATAACTTAACTCTTGAACCTTCAAGCTGCGATTTGTGTATAAACTAACTTTTTATTTCAAAAGTATAGTTTTATATTTAAAGTATAAATTTTACTTTTTGAAATATACTTTTCATATGAAAAGTCTAAGTTTAACTCTCAAAAAGTATCACTAATACAGTCAAAAGTACAATCCTTACTTTCTAAAATAAACCATTCATTTAGAAAGTGTTAGTTTGATTCTCAAAAATATAACTTTTATATTCAAAGTATAAGTGTTATTTTATAAAATAAACTCTTTTTTAAAAAGGTATAGGTTTAATATTACAACCTAGCACTTTTACGTTAAAATTATGAGTAATACTTTTTACAATAAACTATTAGTTTAAAAATATAAGTTTAATTCAACCGCATCAGTGCATGTCCCATCCCCTAATTCATATATGAATGGGAAGACTAGTACCAGTATTTTTGAAAAATTGTTTTTATTACAATCCAAATTGTAAGACCGTATAGTCTTACTATTTGGAATCATAAAATTAGTCCTTATTTATATTAAATTCTTTGTTGAAGTAGAATCATCATTGGATTAATTGGTAGGATTAGTACTATTCTAGTGATCTTATTTATTTTAATTGAAATGGCTTAAGATTTATATTTTACAACTAGTTTAGTGGAAAAGCTCATTGATAATTTGAGCAAGGTTCCTTGTTTTGGGAAGATGTCAATAACTTTACATATTAATATGCTAAGGCAGCCAAAGTACAAAATGAGTAGCTAGTGTAGTTGTAAAGCATATTTTTAGTTAAATTGAGGCCCTTGGTTCGATTCTCAAATCAAGCAGATTAAGGCCCCATATGGCAACTTTTTTTTCCATCTCATTTCACTCTTACTTTCATTTTATAATAATTTCTCATCAATTTTAATACACATTTTAATATTTTCCAAACACCTTTTTACATTTTTAATATAATTTTAATAATTTTAAAATCCAAAACACTTTTCAAAACACCTTTCAAAAGACATACCATACGGGGCATAAGCTTCTACATTTACTAGTTTAGTTTAGGGAAAGAAATTGTAACTGTCTAATATAATTGAGTCCATTATTGACAATAAATGTATAGATAGCTTAGTGGAAGAGTTCCGTTTTTTCATTAGGTGAGGGTCCTTGGTTCGAATCTCAGGTCAAGCAACGAAGTTAAATATTTATCTTCTCTCTGTTTAGGGAACAACTTATATTAAATTTTATATTTGGGCGAGTCTTTGAATATTGTTGTTCAGCTAGCTCAGCGATAAAGATTTCTAATTAGGGTAACAGGGTCCTTGGTTCGAATCTCTATGAGCTTTTGAATTTTCATTCTTTTTGGAAGATTATATAATATTTTATTAACAAAATTTCAAATTGGTTAAATATAAGGGGTGAATCAAGACCACGATTCAAGTATTAATCAAGGAAATATAAGGAATTTATTACACTGAATTCAATCTGTCAACCTGATAAGTTGTATAAAGGAGATCAAATGGGTAAAACGCCCTTAAAACGCCTAACCACGGCTAACAACGGGCTGGACCCTAACAATCCTTTAAACAACATACAGATGCCTGATTGTCTTCAACAACCTAACTTCCTTAATTAATAAAAGAACAATAGAATGATTCAAGCTATAGAATCATAAAAATTACAGGAAAATCAGATAACTAGATTTCATGGTTTAACACTAAATATTTAGCCTGCCATTAGGCTAAATATAACTAAAAATAAAATATTAAAAACAGAAAATAAAAATGAAACTTACTTGTAAGTTTGTCTTCAAGACTTGATATGTGAAAAGAAATAGGAGATGTATTAAAAAAGGAAATTTAAAGGATTACAAAAGAGATGGATGATTTACAAGAGAGGGAAGAGGGAAGAGGAATACTCGTGATTCCGAATTCTGCCTCTTAACACTAAACTAACACATATTTATAGGCAGAACCTGCCTTTTACTATTATGGATTTGAAATTTTAAATTTTAAATTTTAAATCCGCTACAATATTTTCAGATTTCAAAATATCAATTTAGAAGTCCGCTACAGAAATATTGTCGGTGGACACCGCAACCGCCTATGTTAATTATCTTTGGGGCTTTTACCGATAGAAACGGTTACTGAACTCTTTATTGCGAGCAGTATTTCATCAATGTCGATGTTGACTTCTTCATCTTCTTCTTGAGATTCTCCTGCAAGACAATGTCCTTGGCTTGACATAGAAACCTCTGATTTTGAATCTTCCAGGTTCTGGGCTAAATCTTTTTTCAAAAGATCCATATATGAATCTATTATTTCTTCTTTGGAGACGATTCCCTTTTGCCTTTGAAGCATCTTATGAATTTTTTGGAAGGGACTGATTTCATCCCTTGGAACTGACTGCTTCTTCTGCTGGTGTTCCTGCAGCTTCTGTTTGATTTGATCAATCAATTCCTGGCCTTGAATAACACCAGTAGCAGCATCAACTTTTATTAATTTGTCCCAAAATTTGGAATAACCAACTCTTTTTAAACATGGGATCTTTTCTGGAGTATAACCCACTTCTGGAACCCATTTCCAGATCCAAGGAATTGAAAATTCAATAAAGAAATACATTGGAGCGATATTATCATTCCAGGGATGATTATTATCCAAATTCATGATTTTTGGTGAAATTTTCACCCATTCAGCATATAATGCTTTGAAGGGCTCAGGTAGAACCTGAATTGATGGACCAAAATCAAGCCACCAATTAATAAACCAATTTGGTATCTGCCTGTTATAAACATCAGCACAAATCTTTATAAACCAAGAGTGTTTCCTTCTTGGATTTTCATAAAAGAATACTTTAGTAAGGGATTCAATATAATCCCAATATTTGAATTTTATTAAAATCTTCTGTTCAGGATGGAGGTATTCTCTATCCTTCATGGTTGAAAAATCCCATTCTTCAGCAGATATGATCTGCTTAATAATGATTTTGCTGAAGTGGGAACTCCCAGCACCTGTAAAATGTGTAATTTCACAATTTCCTAAAAACTTCAAAATATTTTCGAAGTAAGATCTTGGCTTATAAGCCAGTTCAGCATATGATGAGCTATCCAGATATCTTTGCATTAACATCCAGGGATCATTGACCCATTGCAAATCTTTTCCTTCTAAGAGATTATTACCTCTTTGTGATTATTTTGGTAATATGAAGCCATATGATCTTCATTTTCTTCTTCTCCTACAATTTTTGAAAAAGAGGATGATGATGAAGCAGTATTACCATGCTTTTCTTTTTGTGATATAAACTCCATGAATTTTTCATATAAAGGATTCTCATGAGACATACTCCTTCTGGCAGAAATATTGTCTGCCACAAGCTTTTTTCCCGCATGTTGAACAAGGATATTACCTCGTGCTCCACGTCCCCGGTAAGGGCCCAAAGCCCTTCCCCTTGGAATCATAAACCTGCAATTAAAATAATTTTCATTAGCCATTCAAAAATTCTCTAGTCAAGAAATCTGGAAGACTATTATCTTCACTCTTTTTATATTGAATTTCAAAGTCAAATGGGGCCAAATGAGCCTACCATCTAGCAAACATTTGCTTAGAAACATCATACTTAAAATCTTTATTGAACATAAATTTTGCAGATTTGCAATCAGTTCTTATGATGAACTTTTGATTATAGAGATCATCTTGAAATTTTAACACACATTTAACAATAGCTAAGATTTCTTTTGCTACCGTAGCATAATTTTTCTGGCTATCATTCCATTTTCCAGAATAATATCTAACAAGAAATTCTTGCTTATCATTATTAGATTTTTGTTTAAGAATTCCACCATAACCTATATCCGAAGCATCCATTTCTATTATCTTCTCCAGATTAGGATTTGCAATCATTAAACAAGGTAGTGATTTTACTTTTGACTTAATTCGTCTAACTGCCTCAGTATGACTTTTAGACCATGGCTTAGGATTTTGCTTTAATCTATCATAAAGAATTGCAGTATCTTCATTAAGATTTTTATAATAGGAAGAAATATAATTTAGGCTTCCTAAAAATCTTTGTAATTGAGTTTTATCTACTATTTCATCTGGAAATTTTGAAGCGAAATCTATGCTTCTGTTAATAGGAATAATATTTCCTTTTTCAATATTATGACCTCAAAATCTAATTTTTGTTTGAAACAAACTCATTTTTGATTTAGATATAACTAAACCATTTTGAATAATTAATTTCTTGAAAATTTCCAAGTGTTTGAAATGAGTTTCAATATCTTTGGAAAATACTAAGATATCATCAATATAAACAATAATAAATTCACTATAAGGAATAAAAATATCATTTATTATTTATTGAAATTCTGAAGGAGCATTCTTCAGACCAAAAGGCATTACCTTCCATTCATAATATCCTATTGGAATAGTAAAGGCTGTTTTATATTGATCCTTACTATTAATTTGTATTTGCCAATATCCTGATTTTAAATCAAACTTTGAGAATATTATTGAGTCATATAATCTATCTAATAAATCCTTTTTATTAGGAATAGGGTGTCTAATCCATTTTAAAACTTTATTAAGAGGTTTATAATTTATTACCATTCTGGGTATACCTCTTTCAATCTCACTATGTTTATTAACATAAAATGCAGTACATGACCACGGAGATGTTGATGGTTGTATTAATTCTTTTCGTAAAAGAGACTGTATTTCTTTTTTACATAATTCCAAATATTCAGAATTCATTTGACAAGGTCTAGCCTTTGTCGGAATTTTCTTTTCATCGAAATCATCTTCATATGGAAGACTAACAATATGCTTTTTCCTATCCCAAAAAGTATTTGGGTGTTCATTACAAATTTCTAATGAAAAATTATTAATTATTAATTTTATTTTATCCTGTAATTTAGGATTTTGAAGTTTTTCTTCAATTGTTAAAATATTTATTTCATGTTTTAAAAACATTAATTGATTCTTTTTTCTAAGAATATTTTCTTTTATAGTATTTAATACTTTTGAAAATGGTTCCATTATAAATTGGAAATTTATTTGATTATTGTCATTAGTTCCTTTTAATCCTTTGGAATCAATATGATAAATTGGATATAATTTTTTCAAAAAAGGTGTTCCAAGTATAACTTGATTTGTAATGTTTTTAACCAATAAAAAACTCTCTGGAATACAAACTTTATTTTTGCAAATATATGCTTTGGGGAGTTAAACTGAATATCTAATTTTTCTCCTCCAACGTGTCTTAGACTATGAGTAGTTTTTTGAAAATATTTTGTAGGAATTATTCCTTCCTGCATTACACTTATATCTGCACCACTATCAATTAATGCAGTTAACTCAATTTGAAAATTATTATCAATTAAAAGCAAAATTTTTGTATACCATTTTTGAGTAGTAATAATGTCTAAAGAACTTAAAAATTGTTCTTCACCATCTGGTGGTTTTTCTTGAAAAGTAATTATTTCTTTTCCTTTTCCTGTCATTTCTAATTTAGAAATTCTTTCCTCAAAACCAATATTTTATTTTTTAAGAAATTGGATTCCCTTTTGAAGTATTTTAACTTCATTATTCAAATCATTTATTGTAGTGTTAGAAGTTAAACTATTACTTCTTTCTTTCATTAATTACTGAACTTCTATCATAGAATATGATTCACTATAAATTTCAAAATCATTTTTATTTTCAAAATCACTTTTATTATTTCTACTAGTAGAAGGAAGATTTTGAATATCATCAATTATTTTTGATCTTAATTCTGAATTTTTTATTTGTTTCAAAAATTCTAACAGACTATTATCTGACAAAACATTTATGTCTTTAAATGGAGACATAATTTTATAAAATTCTTCATTTTTTGAATTATCATTTAATTGTTTTAAATAAGACCCTTTAGTGCTACTAGCACAATCTGATTCATTTGATAAATAATTTTCTAAAAAATTTATTTCATTTTCCTCATCTGATTCAGATCATTCAGAACTAGAACTTGTATCTAATAATACTTTAGAAATCTTATCTTTTAATTCTTCATTTATTTCTAAAGAATTTATTTTCTTTTTTAATTTGCATTTATTTGCAAAATGACCTATTTTTCCACATTTATAACATTTAATATCTTTTTTATCTTTTTTTCTAGCAATTCTAGCATTTTTTCTTTCTAATTTTTTCTCTTTCTTCTTTTTAGAATATTTTTTCTTTCTTAAAATTTTTTCAGGTTTTTCTGTCCTATGAGACTTTTTATTTGGAAATGGAATTTCCATTCCAAATTGACTACAGAAATGTCCTAATTGACTTCTTTCTGTTAATCTTTGACTCTTAATTTGTTGACTTAATTTAATTTTATTACATAGTGATAAACCTTCTTGAACGCAAGTTGCGATCAGTCTACCATATGTATATTCATTATATGGGATAGTTATTCTATCATTTCTTAAGGCTTTCCTTACTCTTTCAGCAAATAAGCTGGGAAGACCATCTATAAATTTAAACTTCCAATGACTACTATTACTTTCAGGCAATTCCATGACTCTATTAAGGAATGTGTCTTTATACCATCTAAATTCAGAAAGTGTTTTACACCTGAGATTCTGTAATAAAGTATGAATATTCTCACTATTATTTGAAATTCTACCCATTAAATGTTCAAGAATTGTAATAATTAGTGTATAAACAGAATTTTCAACCAATTGGTCACCTTCTTGTTTAACAGTTCTATAAATTTCTTCTTTATTTATTGGAGATAAATAATTATCCCACCAACCTTTTAATTGGCCAGTAAAACCTGCAACTATCATTTTTGCAATATTACTGTTAGAGTTACCATTACTCTTATAAATAGTACTATACATTAACATTCTATGAACAATATTATAAATTTGTTTTTCAGTATAACCATCTATATTCCATTCATAAATATTTTTACTACTATAACTATTATTATTAATATATTCTTGTTCCTCATGAAAAACATCCATCGGAGATGCCTATTGTAATAGTTTATTCTTTGAGTTGGCCTATCAGCATATTTATACATTTCTCCTATTTTATTTATTTCATCTTTTATTACCTTTTTATATTCTGGATTATTTTCAATTTCATTTGAAAATTCTTCTTCAATTGTGGTTATATTTAACCCTTTAAACTTTTCATTTATTAATTTTTTCAATTCTGGAGAAATAGTTTTAAACTTAAAATTTTTTATTTCAGGTGGAGGCTGAAGACTAGGAGCAGCAAGAACACCTGTATTTTCTTTTGTATTACTAGTGCTAGGTATATTACTAGTACTAGCCCCTGTATTATTTTCTATTAATTTATCTAATCTATCATGTAAAGAGAGAATTTGTTCTCCTAACACAATTATTAACAAAATTTCAAATTGGTTTTGTATTTTTTAATCTTATATTTGTAGTTCTGTTTTGGGAAGTGATAAATCTTAATTTCTGTTTAGTGTGATGTTACTATTTTTCTACTTTTGTTTTGGGAAAAAGTTATACATATTTTATTAATTATCATTTTTAAGTGAAAAATTGTCTTCTTAATTAAAGTCCCATTTTTTTTCTAGTTTGCTTTAGGAAGAAGTTGTAATATTTTATTTCTTTAAATGCTCATTTTCTAGTTTTGTTTTAGAAAGTGCAAATCTTAAATTATATTTTAGTCCACGAAGTAATAATATTTGCTATAAATCTATTTTTTGGTTTTGGACTCAAGTTATTTTAATAGTTCTATATTTCTATTGCAATTCTGAAATTACCATTAATAACTAAAATCTTTTGTTGACCATTAATTTTCTCGTCATCAAATATAGCAACTAGAAGGTGTGAAATGTTTGCTGCCTTTACCCTTGGTGACCACGAAATATGGCCACCAAAGATGGGCAAATTGCTGACCAATTATTTGGTCACCAAAGGGCTGCTAGTCAACGTTTAGTGACCAGATTATTTTAGTCACTAATTATGGTCACTAAAAGCTATAATTTTAGCGGGAATTGTTCCCGCCACTACCTTTAGTGACCAAATAGTGACGACTTTATTTTCTGGTCACCAAATTTTCGCATCTGAACAATTTTGCTGACCAAAAAATTTAGTCACCAAAAATACCCTTTTGGTGACGACTAAGGGTTGGTCACCGTGATTTTGGTCACAAAGACCATTTTTCTTGTAGTGACTACTTTACCTGAACTTGGACACTATGCAATGTAAAATTGGTACACTGTAGAATGTTAATTGTTCCTCGTTAACAATGCCCACAACTGAACTGTAACTGTGGTAACTCTCGAGATATTACTGAACTACCTATTTTGCCATTTAGTCAGACGCTCATACCCGACGTTGACGCACTGAATTCAACAACTAAACAGGGTTTGGAGATCCCAATTGGAATGCGCAACTAACTTTGAACACTAAACTTTAACACTCAACACTTAACATGGAACACTTAACACTTAAACACTGATACTTAAATCCTAACTTCACAGTAATTTCAGTCATACGATAAATTTAGATAGATACATCATTTAAAAACATAACTCAACATTGGAGAACACATAGCTACATATATCACAGATATAAACATTGCACTTTACATGCTCATAAGTCACAATTATATACATTATTTATAACGCATGCATTTTACTAAATATAAACTTTAACATTAACATAATAATGCATACTAACTCATTTATTTACTCATTAAAATATTTAACCCCTTTAGTAAGAACACTCACCTCGTAAATATCACTAATATTTGGTAAGCAGATCAGCATTTTCATAAATATTATAATTTAGACTGTATCCGTAAATCTAAATAAATCTTTAAATTCCATGCTTCTATAAAAATAACTTATATTTTATTAAATAATTTTACAAGCAAATAATATAAGTTTTATACAGTAAAACTATTTTACTTATTCCTATTTTTAAAAGGATTTTATAACTTTTAAACTTTATTTCTAAATTATTCCAGAAATACCTAACAAATATAAAAAATTTATAATAACTCCTAATTTAAGAAGATAAGGATTTAAAATTCTCTAAATGGTGGTTAAAATAATTTTAGTAGAGATTTATGAAAGTAT
Source organism: Leptodermis oblonga (assembly GCA_016801395.1). Classification (NCBI taxonomy): domain Eukaryota; kingdom Viridiplantae; phylum Streptophyta; class Magnoliopsida; order Gentianales; family Rubiaceae; genus Leptodermis; species Leptodermis oblonga. Next base: position 17,390,044 of record CM028760.1, on the reverse strand, counting down.
TTATAAAGAAATAACCAAAATAACTAAAATTATACAAAAAAATCAATTTTCCAGCATCCAATCGGTTTTACCCTATTCGCTGGAGCATGAATTGGTTTTACCCGATTCCAATTGGTTAAAACCGATTCGTGCCCAGAAAACTTGATTTTCAAGTTTTGCTTTGGGTTCTTGCCAAATCTTCCCTAAAATCATTTTTCCTCTAATTCTTTTTGCCAGAATCCTTCCTACAACATCCCTGCAACATTTTCTATTGATCTATAACATTTTAACCATGTTGAATCATAAAGATTTGAATCAAAGTTGCCAAAACTCCATTTTTCTAGTTTTATGCATTTTCATGAATCTTTACCATTTGCTAACACTTAACTAAACCAAAAATGTTTTACCTTGATTTTCCGAAGCCTCCCTAGCATGAAATCAACGTTGTGAACTTTGGGTTCCTGCTCCAATCCTTCTCCTTCTTAGCTTCTCCTTTCCTTCCTCCTTCCTTCTTCCTTTCTCTCTTTTCTTTCTTTTCTAGTTTGGTTAGTATTTTGGCAAAGCTTGGGCAGGGTTTTGGTGAGGGAGAAGGCCTATTTATAGGCAAAATGCCTAAGGAGATATCAAGTTTGTTCTTATTTTGAATTATTTTTTTCAATTCCAGCATGGAATCGGTTTTTCCCGATTTGTAATCCGTTATAACCGATCTGAATCTATTTTCCCCAATTTAGAATCGGTAAAACCGGTTGTCTCATTCAAAGAATCAGTTTTACCCATTTTCGAATCGGGTAAAACCAACTGTGAGTCGGTGAGGTTTTTTCTTTACTTTAAATCGGTTTTACCCATTTAGGAATTGGGTAAAACCATTTTGGAAAGTGGTGGAATTGGTTTTACCCCATTCCCAATCGGTTTTACCCTTTTGGAAATGGGTGAAACCAAATCTCAATCCATCCAATCGGTTATAACCGATTGGTTATATATTTTTTTCCATTTTTTGTACTTATTTTTTAATTTCTTTATTTTTATTCCATAATTCCTAAAATTAAACTAATATATTTATTTTCATATATCCTTAAATATAATCCTATACTTAAATTAATATCTTAATTCTAAATTAACCATCCCAATTTCTAAATTAAAATCCAAAACATAACACCTAAGACATAATATTTTATAATAAAAAATTATTTTAAGAAAATTCCCAAAACTTTATAACTATACCTAATTAAGTTGGAAAACTAATAATATGATAAAATATAAATTATAAAGGTTAAACTAAGGTGAGAAACTATGGGGTCTTACAGGTGGAGTAGCAACTGGGCATAGGTTTTGGGGCTGGGGTGGATTGCCATCCCCGACGACGGTAGCTAGGGGTGCCACCATGGTGGTGGCCAGCGGGAGCTAGCGGTGTTCTGGTTAAACTTTGATATTTAGAGAAGAAGGCGACGAGTTTTTAAGAGAGAAGGCAGCGGGTTTTTCACTTCCGCTAATTCTTTTGATGGGATAAATGGAGTAATAAGTATGACATATTTTTTTTTAGGGTAGTAAATATAATAAGTAGACAATAATGTCGACAATTTTTCCTAGAAAAATAACTACCCACCAAAGAATTGCAAAACATATAAGCGGATAACATAAGAAACAAGGTTTTTTCAATTATTTGGAGTTTTTTTTTAATGAGGAATACAACAATATGTGTGTGAAATTTTTATAAGTTCCATATTGATTTGTACCAAAAGAAAAGTTATGGAATTTGTCATAATGTTGGCACAATTTTATTTTATTTTTCTACAAAAGTCAAATCCAAAAATTAACAAAATGGGTAATACGTCTTAGAGAATTTTGTGGCCAAAGTGACAATAAAAAAAAAGAATCAGTTTCCATTAAAATTTAATCAGGATTTTTTATGGAGAATGTTGATGGAGAGAGAGAGAGAATTCATTAGTGAGGCAGACTCATGTCAAACCATTTGACGAGTCTGACATGTAATATTTCAACCCTTAAAATCGATAGGCTCATTTTCTTCATTATATATTATGAAACATGTCATACTTCTTTTTTCTCACTGCAAATGATATTTTTTTTCTTAGAAATATGTAATACATTAATAACTAATCTTGATACATCATATGTTATAAATGATACGCGATATATCAAACAGTATATGAGATACGCTATATTTCAGCAACTACACTCATGACCGTGATACATCAATAGCTACACGCGATCCATAGCTATAGGTGATACACATTACACATAATTTCATAACATACACAAGCTAGTTTTGAGACAAAATTTTATATGCATGCCATAAAAAATGTGTGTCATTGGATTGTCAAACCATCAAATACTAGTTTCCGTATTCAGTAATTAATTTGTTTTTCAATTAAAAATAACATAACGGAAAAAGAAGAGTGGTTGTTTCGAAAATAATGAAAAAGTGGAGTCATATTTAAATTTATTTAGGTTGGCCCTAGCCAAACACGGCAAAACCAATTACCTCACCTCCCATTTCTGGGAGCAACCCCCTTGTACCTCCTACGTTCACTCATTTACATCTACTTAATATAAGTCCTCTTTTAACTTCAAAAAAAAAAAAAAAAAATTTAGGTTGTTACCTATTTCCCTTTTTCAAATATTGATTAATTCCACATTATACTTTTCATTTATTTTATTTCATAGCATGATCCTCACATGTGCAGGAAGTTGTGACTTGGTATTTTCTTATCTCTCGTTTAAGCAACAAATCATTTGTTATACTTTACACTTATAATGTATAATTTGAGTAGTATAATCACAAAGTAATTCTTTTATCACCAAAATAATAATGAGCATTATTGAAAATAAAAGAACTTGATATGTTAAAGTGATCTGTTAATTTATATATGACCCCAACTTGTTACCCCATTGAGAAATAACTTTTGATTATTTCTGACACGTCAAATCCGATACAAACCTAACACGTTAACAGTGACACATCAACCTAATTATGACCCAATATACGAACCCCACTCCCAGCTACCTTGACCATTCTTCAAAGCATGCGGCTCTCATATACGGTCTGGAGGTCAACCCTTATTTATTTGAAGTCAAACGTATTCTTGTTAATAAGTTGGAATCAGCCAACACTGATGCAAACGGAAGTTAGATAGAAGAGAACAACGCGTATCTCTTCATTCTGTGCAGAAGATATGGAGGTATGGTAATTAGCTCTCATTCACAATATAGGACAGGACCAAGAGCGCGCAAATCTTACCGTTGATCTCGAGCTTTAATATACGTAGGTACCTAAAAATAGTTTCATTCCTTCATTTTAAAAACGTTCTAATTAATTTCATTTCCAAGTTTTATATAGTTACCATCCATAAAAAACCTTATCACAAGAAAAATGCGACTGAATCTTAGAGCTTCTCTCAATTGATTTTGAGATTTTTTTCTAAATGAGTTTTGTAATTTCCCTTTAATGCATGATTCTATGTTTAAGCCAATACTGACGGTGATATAAAAATATTGCTGCGGACTTACCAAAATAGTAAAATAAAATCTGGGGACGAATTGAAGTTTTGAAGCGAGGAGACAATAATTGAGTAAGAACTACAGTTTTGGAAACTAACGAAGCGATTATGTAAATTACCCAGTCTGTGTTCATCATTAATTTTCTTCCATTGATTAGCCAACAGAATCAATCATTTATTTATTTTATGAAAGTAAATATTACATGTAAGAATGGCCATACGCAATATTTCTCTCTCTGGTATAATTTCATTAATTCAAATTAATATTTTTATGCAGAATAGCTAGCATAAAAATATAGCTAGAAAATATAAATAAAGTTAGTTCTCCTCATTCATGGTTTGAAAATTTTCAGCAAATATAAACAAAGTTACCTATTTTTCTCAATAATATATTTATAACTACAAAATAATTTGACCTCTGTTTCAATCAAAAACGTACAAATCGGGAAAACAAGAGGTAACCAAAAAAATAATAATAATAATTTCCTTTTTTCTTTTATCAGAAGAAAATTAAACGGGTCCAATTCTCGAACATAATAGGATTTGAATGTTAGTTGCTGTGAAGAACGCATATTATTCAACCGTAGGGTTGACCGGGCAAACTAATTGACTAAATTAAAGCAAGTGTACATTCTTCCAACGTGATGAAGAAGGCTAGAACTAGAAGTCCAGTCGTCTTCAAACTTAAGTTTTTTAATGCCCAACAGTTGTGATGCATAGCGGGCTACTATGATATCGGGCGTTCGATTCCTATCTCTGTTAGTTCTGCCTATTTAAAAAAGAGTAATGATATACATTTCAAATATTCATCACAACTTTTGCATAACAATTCATGTGGCATGCATTTATTAGTTACATTTTTATGAAATAATTATTAATGTCATATAATCAACCAATGAATTCATACCCCATGAATTGCTATGCAAAAGTTGCGATGAATTAGTTAAAATGTCTATCATTACTCTTTTAGAGTGCAAGCTGACAGAACTCTACAGGAAACTCCTCACATCCCCTGCTTTCGGTGTAATAGATCAGGAAATATAATGATGCATTAAAAAAAAAATTTGATAGGATTAAATAAAATATTTTAGGCAAGTAACCTCACTCCTTGTACGATACCAAAAGGAAAAGATACCCATTCATATTCCTATTCGAATTATATATGATATATATGATCAATTTCATTATAAATTGCTGTCGCAATAATCCATATATAATATTAGTTCAATATCTACCTTATATAGCAATCCAAGGTTCTTCAATATTTTAAAGGCTTTGTTCGTACGTAGGATCGATCGAGTTTCGCAAGTTCCAAAAGATGTCTTCTTCTACAATATCACCAAAGTTTCATTTAATCAAAGCTCAACTTGGAGTTCCCTGGCTCATACTTTCAGGTCTTCTCCTTTTCTTGATCTTCGTTTTCTTTATCAACGAGCCAAGATGCTCGGATAATCACACTAGTTATGGTTTTCTTTCCAACTCATCCGACGACGATTCCCCAACCACCCTGAAGCATCTGGCTTTCGGGCTCCAAGGATCCGAAAAAACCTACCATTTTCGGAGATATTACGTTGAATCATGGTGGCGGCCCAAAAAAACAAGGGGATACGTTTATATCGATAGGTCCCCTCAGGGAGACCTTCTGCCCTGGCCTAAAAAATCTCCTCCTTACAGAATCAACGACAACATCAGCGATTTGGTACAGGAAGTTAAACCCAATAACCCGCTTATGCCCCGAATGGTTCACGGCATCCTTGAGCTTTTCCGGGAAGAGAACGAAGGGCTAAGGTGGTTGATCATGGGGGACGACGATACCATATTTTTTCTGGATAATTTGGTTAATGTGCTATCCAAATACGATCACAATAAATACTATTATATTGGGTATCCGTCGGAATTCGTTTTGTCGAATTTTTGGTACAATTTCAATCAGGCGTTTGGAGGAGGCGGGATTATTTTGAGTTACCCGTTGGCGAAAGCGCTTGTGAAAGACATGGATCGGTGCCTGAGAACGTATTCAAATCTTTCGGCGGATTTGATGACCATGGCGTGTTTGGCAGATCTTGGAGTTAATTTGACTCCTCATAAAGGTGTTCATCAGGTAAATTTTCTTATAGTAATGTGATATTTTTCGTTATTTTCTAGCATAATTTTTTTTTCTATCATAAACTTTTCTGAGCACATCTATTAATCGATGAATATATCCTCCATTTTTTGAAAGAAAACTAATTAAGGAAGAAACACAAAATAAAATTCAATAATTAATTCTCGGCTAAAAATTTTGAAATAATGAATTTAAACTTGGGCGGCTTGATTTATCTTATTTCAATTCCTTTGTTACTATCATGTATATTTGTCGCTTATGAGTAAAACCCTATCCAATTGGTATTCAAAATTGACTTTTTTGTTTTTTTCCTTTTTATATGTAAATATGCACCAGAAGTTATTACTATCTCATGTAAAGATTTCAATTTCAATATATATAATTTATCTTGTTAATATAAGAATGTTTAGTTCAAAATTAATCATTATTTAAAAAGTAAGAATATAAATGAAAATATACTAATTATTAATAAGTTTTAAAGAATGTTTAGTTCAAAATTAATCATCATTTAAAAAGTAAGAATATAAATGAAAATATACTAATTATTAATAAGTTTTAACAAATATAAGGTTAATATATTACTGATATAAATTTTATTATGTGATTTTTTAATAAAACATTATTACTGTATCATATGTTTTGCTTCTTTAAACTTTGGGGACGGGCTCTGCTACTACTTAAAATGTAACTCATGTATTGCAGATGGATCTTAGGGGCGATGTATCAGGTTTCCTGTCCGCTCACCCGAAAGATTTAGTACTGTCCTTTCATCATATTGACACAGTAGATCCATACTTCCCCTCAATGGATCGTGCAAAATCATTAAATCATCTGATGAAAGCCGGACACGTCGATCAATCCCGGTTGCTTCAACAAACCATTTGCTACGACAAGGAAAGAAATTGGTCGTTTTCCACTGCATGGGGTTACTCAGCGCACATTTACGAGAAAATAATGCCGCGGAGTTGGCTAGTGACGCCTATCGAAACGTTTCAGACATGGCAGCCTAGCCCGAATCCGCCCCATTTCATGTTTAACACCAGAAGGCCGTTTGGGGATCCCTGCGAAGCTCCTCATGTGTTCTTCTTCGAATCGATCGAGAATACACGTTCCGGCGAAATTCTGACGAGGTATTCAAGGTCAGCTCCAAGGAATTTAACCGCTTGTGCTCCTGGTGGCCGGAACCATTCTGCTGAATTTGTCTCCAAGATTCACGTTCTCTCTTCTTCAACGAAGCGCTATGAGGTTAATTAACTTAGTTAATGTTGATGCTCATCTATTTAACTGATTTTATTTTTATTCGTAATATATACATATTTCGGTACCAGATCCATCTTACTTCGCTTGATTTTTATGACTTCGGGTTGTTTTACGTGATTAATTTTATAACTACTCTTTTCTCTGTCCTACTAAAAAGAATTTGATTTTTAATTTTTCTTTTATCTAATTAAAAATATTATTTTATTATTATTTTTCTTATCTATAATTATTAGAGTAATATGATTATGTCAGTTTCACATTTATATTTAAATATTACTCATTATGTCCTATTAAAAGAGTCTGGTTTAAAATATATATAATTATTATGTACTATAGTTAAGGTACAACTTAAAATAAGTAATGTGATACTATATTATTTATTTATTCATATATCTTTTGAGTAAAGATTAACTGTAGACTTCACATTATTATATTAGTCAAAGTATAATATGTAAACAAATTTAAACTTGCTTCTTTTAAGTTTTTTTATTTATATATTTTAAATTGGACTCTTTATATGTGACAGAAAGATTATATTTTAATACATAAAAATGTTTGTATCTTATCTTTTAAAATCAGTCAATTTGTTCCGTTAAAAGAGTCTGCTTTAAAATTATACCGTATGATCTATAAATAATTGGACCAATATACTTTTTTAATAAAATAGGAGTGTATTCCTTTAATTAAACTGAGAGACCAACGTAGTACTGTTAATAAGCGAAGATTTATACTATAGGATAGAAAGCTTGGATGGAGGTTTAATTAGGGGAAAATTGTACTTGTGGTCCTTGTTTTTTGTTCTTGTTGCATTTTTGGGTCCTTGTTATTTGCTCGTGTTGCATTTTTTGTCACTTTTTTTAATGCCGTGGAACTTGTGCCCCTTGTTCTTACTGGTTTGATACTTTTGGTCCCTATAACCCGCTACAAAAGGTTTTATAGGTCATTTAATTAGTATCGTTATGCCCGCTTTTGTGTTGAAACTTTGCTCACGTTGTCATTTCTATATAAATTTTTTTCACATATAAATATGTGACTGTTGGAATTTGTTTGGAATATAGTATACGATTATATATTAATATTTGTTTGATATTTACTACTTTTGAATATTATGCAAAGACTTTTCCACTCCATCTTTATTAGTTAATCTACATCTAGGATATAGAGCTATATATTTTCTGTCTCGATCATATTGTCATCTATCGAATTAAGTTCTGGTCAACTTTGAGTTCCTTTGCAACTAGTAAAACCCAAATTGATAAAGAAGATACGTAGCGGACTTGAATATATATATGGGAAAATTGGAGGCCAGGGTGTGGTTTTCTTGATTTAGACTCGTACCGCAGACTTTTCCAAAACCATTTAGAAAAAAATATTGTACATTTCAAATCAATCACTTATATTTTATGCGAATATATTGTGTTCACACAACACCGAATAAGTCATTTATTAATTTAGATTTGTACGAATGAATGCACAAACATTATATTACTGGTTCCCCTGGATTGATATTCTACCATTTTATTAGATAACTTAATAGTTTTATAATCGTGTCAGGTTATAAAAAGAGTTGAATTAGTTACATTTACCATGCACCCTCTTGGAGTATTATAAAATTACCAATGTTCCCTAAAATTTTAGAATACGATCGATCAATGCCTATTTGAACCCTTCAAATTACAAATATCCATTTGAGGTTTATACTTAGTTTTTCAACTGGCAGGTGCCACTTAATATTATGACCAAATTAGTGTGAGATACTCATAATATTAACCAAATCGCAAAAATGTACTAGTGATATTCATAAACTTCAAGGGTTATTGACGCGTTTTTTCAAATTTTAGGCAAGTTAAATGCAATTACTCTAATATACTCTTTTTGTTCCATTAAAAAAGTCCACTTTCAAGACTTATTTTTCTTTCAATAAAAAAGTTCACTTAAAATTTTTTTCTTTTTTTTTTTTCACACCCTTACTAATTATCTAATAATATGTGGTGTTAACTCACAGTTAAAAAATAAGAATATGATTGGACTAAATTGTGTCAAATTAGTTATTTTAAGTGTTGTAATTTAAGATCTATTATAAATTGTATACCTTCAAAACCGGACTCTTCCAAGCAATGGCAATAAATGTTACAGGAAACGTTTTAGAAAAGATTATTCTTTCACCAGCCATTCGGGGAGGTCGAATCATGAATGTAAATCTCCATTAGGCTAACTATGTGAATGTAAATCCGAAAGATATTGTGTACTGTAAATCAATCTTAATTTCGCTATTTTTACATTTTGAACAGATTGATAGATCTGAGTGCTGTGACGTTGTTCATGTTGACGACACGGGCAAAGCAGAGGTCCGATTCAGGGAATGCAGGACAGATGAAGTAATTGCGTAAAGTCCTAGGGATTACTTCATCTGTAAATACTAATCAAAATTTTGCCTTTGCATTTCTTCTTTTTCCTTTTTTTTTTTTTCCTCTCCCTCCCTTTCTCAATTAATTAGGTACATAACGTTTGTACAATCCCGGGGTCTCAATTGATCCGAATAAGTATATATATATATAGACTGTAGTTTCAAAAGATCCATTTCAAGTATTGAATTTGGCATTGTATAATTTAATATATAATTACATTAATTGCGTAGGCCAGTTCCAATAGTTGAATTGTTTCGTAAAGAGACTACCATTTTTCCATATTATATATAAATACTAGTTGGGTTTGGCCGCCCAAAATAAAATAAATTGTTTATATATAACACAATTTTTAAAAAGGTCACTAAAATAAGTATACAAGCACTAAATATTAAAATTATATATATATATATATATATATATATAAAGAACAGGTGATTAAGTGTTTGGGGGCAGAGCGACCCTTTATTAATAGAGCATAAAAATTATATATATATATATATATATATATATATATATATATATGAGTTAGACTATAATCCTTTCATGAAAGTACGCAATCACTGAATAATGACCTATGTAATTGTGGGAGCCTCTGTAGTCCAGTTGGCTAAATTAACAATTAACATAAGGTGTAGTTAAATCAATTACAATCGTTAGATGTAATCCAATGGCTAATAAAAATAGGTTGCTAACTGTTAAAAAAATAATGCAAAACTTACAGATGACCTGTTACCTGTTAGAGTAGGTTTTGTTATGGTTTTGTATTTTTCTTTTTCTTTTTGAATTTCATCGCTTTCTTCTTCCCCTTATACTTCAGACGAGGAGGTTTTTTTTTCCTTCCCCTTTTTCCTCCATTGCTCCTGCTTACTCCCTTTGCCCACTAAATCACCGATCACCCCCAAACAAAGAGCCCTTTTTTCCATTGTTTCCTCCATTGCTGATGCAAAGTAGTAACTTCCACCCATATAACAATTCCCCTAAACAAAGCTTTTCGTTTGTTTGTCAGCCGGGTGAAAGGAAGAAACTGAATCTGAGCAGAAGAAAGTAAGGGCGTCGAAGTGATTTAGAGGCGGAGCTTACAAGGTAAGAACGAGCTCGTTTATTTAATTTCTTGCTTTGATATTTTTGATTGGTAATTACCGTGATATATGCGATTATCATAGACCACTTTCATCTAATGTGTAATGAACCGATATTCACACTGGAAATTGGGAAGCCGAGGCTGTGATAATTGTTGGTGCTATGCTCTGTTTGTTAGTGAGTACAATTAGTTTAGTTTGTGATAATTTTCTATGAAATGTATACCTATGGAGTTTGAAAAAGGGACGCAACTTTGGCTATAATGGTTTGTGCTAGAACTAGGTCTAGAATGCTGAATTAAACTCATTCTGAAACCTGTGGATGCTGTAATTTATCCGCGGACTGGATATGACCTGATTGTTTAATAATCTTTTCCTAGCTTATTGCCTTCAAACTATTTGAAAAAATGCCTAAATGGATCAATGCCTAAACTGGAATTTGGCTGAAATATATCAGAACTAATCTTGACTAAGAAACTTGAACGTTGACTAGAGGTGTGTCATGTAGTTGGGTTCCTATTGTTTCTGCTTGGAAACTAAATGCATTGATTAGTTTAAATAATCTTTTCATTTGGTACTAGTTACTACAAGTTAAGAAAACAAAAACCAAAGAACTTGGGATGTTAAAATGATTTTAGTTTTTGTTTCTAAAAGGCGTGTTTAAGGACTGATGTTCTGTTATGTTAAGAAAACTATCTCAAGTAGGAGGAAAAGAGGGAGAACGAACAGTAGTTCATGTAACTAAGGGAGAAGGTAAGTTGTTAACACTTTATTTGGATCTTTTTAAGTTATCTCAATACTTTGATGTGTTGCCTATTTATAATCACAACATAAGTTGTAAACGATGGTTGAAAATATGGACTAGGCAAGTTTAGAAATTAGAAGGGCAAATGACACTAGAGGCCACTCAACTATCACCATTGTTGACTTTTAGTCATCCATATTTTTTTTTTGGTGTCAATTCACCCACTTAGATCCTTAAAAGGGAGACTTTTTCCCCTTCTGTTAATGTTTAGGGTTAAAACAAATGGAACTGAACCATTGTACACTTCGTCTTCGTTTTAAAATGTAAAATTTTCTTCTTGGGAGCATCACCTTCAGTTTTCCGCAAAATCTTCATGGGGATCTCTGTAGTTTATTGCATCTCCCTGTTGTTTGGGATGGACTAAGTGGTATTGAGTCCTCCATCATGGGATTTTTTTCATGACACAGTTCCATAATAGCCCACTTGACACTTAACTTTTTAACAATGGTCTCAGTATCACTGATAGAAACAACCATTTCTTGCTCCTCTAACAAGTCTTTGTCCTGGTTCTGAAACAAGGGTAAATTTGGTTGCTTCTCTGCCATTCTTAACAAGTTGATTGCTTCATCTTGTAATTTCATTGTAGCTGTAAAGGCTATTCTTGGTTGGAATGTCAATTCTTGGTTGGAATTTCAATTTTTTTTTTACTCCTCTGGATATGATGCATCACATGATTCACCCAATATCCTATGATCCTTGGTTTTGGCCAACTCTGGGCCGAGGTTTCAATACATTTACTACCGTGAGAGTTGAAGAACATACAGTACATCCAACAAAACTTGACGGCTTCAAACTGAAATATGCTACTGCAATAGGTCTCCCTATTGAAAAAGTTAAGAATCAAAACTAACAAGGGTTCATCCATTTAACCACAATGTGCTCTTATATACATGGGGGAACATGGGTAGTTCAAAAGTTGCACATTGAAAACCTAAAAAGTCCAACCTTCAATGGTGGTGACAACCATGTCAGCAACTCATATATTCTTATCACCCTTCATTGTAATAAGAAAACAATTCTTTGATTCCATGTATATGCTTTCAAAAGCAACTTTTGGTAAGATCCCTTGCTTAATTACTTTAAAAAAAAATTTGTAGAGCAAAATTCTAATAGCTGAATGTTTGTTGATTTGTGGGAATTGTGTTGAAATAGATTCTTGGATGTGTTATTACTGTACATTAACTTAACGACTAAACAAGGGGATTTCGCACAGTCTGAGTGATTGAAGATGAAGGTAGCTTGAAAATTAACTTAACGACTTAACAACCCCTTTCCTAAGTTGATTTCCCATAAAGAATGGAGAAACTTATGCAAACCTTCTATGAATAAGAATGGAGATTTGAATATTTAGAAACTAATCAGTATGAGTGATTGAAGATGAAGGTAGCTTGGAAATTAAAGAACATGATTGTTTATGCGGAGGCCATTGTATTGAACCATATCATTCCTAATTGAAGTGTGTTAACATAACCATATTCATGCTTATTCATGATGCTATATGCAACGTTGGTTGGTGAGTTTTATTCCAAGACTATTTTATGTGAAAGGAATTTGTGGACAAATTAAAAATAGGTTATGGTTTGTGGTGCATTGGTTAGGCTTTTTAATATAGTTTTTATTGTATTTGATTGATTTGTTCTAATTATTATACTTGTACTATTTGTTAATATAGTTTTTATTGTATTATACTTGCAGGAGGCTAGATTTCCCTGTTGCACCCCGGCAGAGAGCAAAATGAAGCGGCGTAGGGTATCGGAAAATAAAGTGAAGTAAGTACATTGAATTGTTTCTTTCTAGTTGTTCGTATTCACATTATATTTAGACTAAACACCAAGATTGGTCGCTTTCATATTGGCCAACACTTTTTTATCCCCTCACTTTTAAAAACAACCCGTTGAGTTCCTTCCATTTTGTCAGTACGTGTTTTGTCCATTAGTTGATTTCTATTCTTCAACCCCTCAAGTTTGGAGGGAACATTTCCATAACCCCCTAAGCCCATGTTAAGGAGGCTGCAGCTACGATAAATAACCCGAATTAGCCTTGATATTTTATTTATGACACCGCTTTCTTACTCTATTTTCGTTACTAGTTCAAACACAAAGCATAGGTTTGAGGGACCAAAAAGTTATGGCCTAGGGGGCTTTTGTTTTTTCAAATAAGGGAATTAAAGAAGTTTTTAAGCACTTGGGAAAAAGGAAGTTCGTAGGTAAGTCTTATAGCGGTTTATGGTACAATTTTGTTCATCTGTAGGGATGACAATGTTATGGAGATGAATTTGACTACAGCTACAGTTGACCAAATAGAGGTACATAGTAGTAATTAATATAGAAAAGGAATATTTCAGTTTTCCAATATTAAATGGTGGAATAATATTTGTTAATATTTTTTGATACCGTAGGCAAAACTTACGAACAAAGGGTCTTCACAAGGTGTGGTTGACGGTGCTAAAAACCTAAGCCTCGACCAAACGGAAGTTGTTAAACAAATAGGGTTGGGCGGAATATTAGAAACGAAATGCACCCTTATTGATGGGCATTTATGTCGTTGGTTAGTAAATAGGTTTGATCTCAGGACATGTAGCTTTGATGTACTCGGGAGTAAAATATATGTGACGCCACTAGTTGTACAAAAGATTTTGGGTTTGAATTGTCACGGGAGAGAGATATTAGAATCTAATTTGATCTATAACCAGCAACCCCCGAACTGAAATAAAAAAGATTATAGAGTTCATTTTGATGAAAAATTTGGGTGGAGGGCAATCAATATTAAGAAAAAGGCAGCATTTGGAAAAATGAGGGCAATCTGATTAAGTGGAAGGGCAACGCTTAATTTCGTCCGAAAAATATTTTTCTCGTTCCCGGAATATTACCCATAGTTCACTTAATCAAGGCAAAGGATAGTGAATTTTTTTCCCAAGTCTTGAATTGAAATAAAAATTATTTTCATTTAAATTTGATGAAAATTAGTGTACAGGGCAATAAGTAGTAATTGAAAGGGCATCCTTTGAAAAAATGGCCAATCAATATTAAGTCGAAAGAAGTGCTTTATTAGGTCTGAAAAATAGTTTTCTTGCTCCCGAAATAGTACCCATATCTCACTTTATCTCAGAGAAGGATGGTTCCCAAGTCCCGAACTTAAATAAAAAATATTTTAGAGTTTATTTTTATGAAAATTGGGCTAGAGGGCAATCAATATTAATAGAAAGAGCAGCCTTTGAAAAAATAAGGGCAACCAGTATTAAGTGGAAGGGCAGCGCTCAACTTTGTTCAAAAAATATTTTTCTTGCTTCCGGAATATTACCCATAGCTCACTTAATCTCGGAGAAAGATGGGAAATTTTTTCTAAGTCCCGAACTTAAATAAAAAAATATTTAGAGTTTATCTTGATGAAAAATTGTGGTGGAGGGCAATAAGTATTAACAGAAAGGCAGCCTTTGAAAAAATGAGGGCAACAAGTATTAAGTGGAAGGCCAGCGCTCAATTGCATCCAACAAATATGTTTCTAGCTCCCAGAAAATTACCCATAGTTTACTTAATCAAGGCGAAGGATGGGATATTTTTTTCGCAAGTCACGAACTTAAATACAAAATATTTTAGAATTCATTATGATGAAAATTTTGGGTGGAGGGCAATCATTATAACTGAAAGGGCAGCCCTTGAAAAAATGAGGGTAGTGTGTATTAAGTGGAAAGGCAAGGCTCTATTTGGCCAGAAAAATGTTTTTTTGCCTCCTGAAAAATTGGTCATAGCTCATTAATTAGCGGCAAAGGATGGGAAATTTTGTTTAAAGTCTCGAACTTAAATAAAAAAATATTTTAGAGTTTATTTTGATGTAAAATTGTGGTGGAAGGCAATCATTATTAACAGAAAGGGTAGCCTTTGAAAAAATGAAGGCAACCGGTATTAAGTAGAAGGGTAAAGCACAATTTGTCCAAAAAATATTTTTGTCGCTCCTGGAATATTACCCATAGCTTACATAATCTCGGAGAAGAATGAGAAATTTTGTTTAAAGTCTCAAACTTAAATAAAAAATATTTTAGAGTTCATTTTGATGAAAAATTGGGGTGGAGGGCAACGAGTATGAACAGAAAGGGCAGCCTCTGAAAAAGTGAGGGCAAACAGTATTAGGTGGAAGGGCAGCGATGAATTTCATTCAAAAAATATTTTTCTTGCTCCCGGAATATTACCCATACCTCACTTAATCTCGGAGAAGGATGGAAATTTGTTTTCCCAAGTCCCGAACTTAAATAAAAAAGATTTTAGAGTTCATTTTGATGAAAAATTGGGGTGGAAGGCTATGAGTATTAACAGAGAGGGTAGCCTTTGAAAAAATGAGGGCAACCAGAATTAGGCGGAAAGGCAACGCTCAATTGAGTCCGAAAAATATGTTTCTTGCTCCCGGAAAATTACCTATAGTTCATTTAATCAAGGCGAATGATGGGATATTTTTTTCGCAAGTCCCAAACTTAAATATAAAATATTTTAGAGTTCATTTTGATGAAAAATTGGGGTGGAGGGCAATCAGTATTAACAGAAAAGGTAGCCTTTGATAAATTGAGGGCAATGTGTATTAAGTGGAAGGGCAGCGCTCTATTTGGTCGGGAAAATATTTTTCTACCTCCTTAAAAATCACCCATAGCTCATTAATTAGCAGCAAAGTATGGGAATCGTTTTTTTGAAGTCTTGAACTTCAATAAAAAAATATTTTAGAGTTTATTTTGAGGTAAAATTGTGGTGGAGGCAATCATTATTAACAGAAATGGCAGTTTTTGAAAAAATGAGGGCAATCAGTATTAAGTAGAAGGGCAGGGCTCAATGTTTTATGAAAAATATTTTTGTCGCTCCCGGAATATTACCCATAGCTCACTTACTCTCGGAGAAGGATGAGAAATATTTTTCAAAAGTCCCGAGCTTAAATAAAAAATATTTTAGAGTTCATTTTGATAAAAAAAAATTAGGGTGTACGGCAATAAGAATTAAAAAGGGGCAGCCTTTGAAAAAATAGGGCAACCAGAATTAAATGAAAGGGCAACGCTCAATTGCGTCTGAAAAAATATTTTTCTCGCTCTCGAAAAATTACCCATAGTTCACTTAATCCAGGTGCATGATGGTAAATATTTTTCCAACTCCTGAACTTAAATAAAAAATACTTTAGAGTTCATTTTGATAAGAAAATAAAAATGGGGTGGATGGCAATCAGTACTACCAGAAATGGCAGCCTTTGAAAAATTGAGGGCAATGTGTATTAAGTGGAAGGGCAGCGCTCTATTTCGTCCGCAATTTTTTTTTCTCATTCCTGGAATATATACCCATAGCTGGCTTAATCTCGGAGAAGGATGGAAAATTTTTTTTCCTAGGTCCCGAACTTAAATAAAAAAGATTTAGAGTTCAATTTGATGAAAAAATTAGGGTGGAGGGCAATGAGTATTAACAGAAAGGGCAACCTTTTAAAAAATTGAGGGCAACCAGTATTAAGTAGAAGGACAGCGCTCAATTTCATTAGAAAAATATTTTTCTAGCTCCCGGAATATTACCCATAGCTCACTTAATCTCGGAGAAAGATAGGAAATTTTTTCCCAAGTCCCGAACTTAAATAAAAAATATTTTAGAGTTTATTTGATGAAAAATTGGGGCGGAGGGCAATCAGTATTAACAGAAAGGTCAACCTTTGAAAAAATGAGGGCAACCAGAATTAAGTGGAAGGGCAACGCTCAATTGCGTCAAAAAAATATGTTTCTCGCTCCCAGAAAATTACCCATAGTTCACTTAATCAAGGCGAAGGATAGGATATTTTTTTTTCCCAAGTCCCAAACTTGAATACAAAATATTTTAGAGTTCATTTTGATGAAAAACTAGTTGGAGGGCAATCTGTATTACCAGAAAGGTCGTCTTTGAAAAATTGAGGGCAATGTGTATTAATTGGAAGGGGAGCGATCTATTCGGTCGGAAAAATATTTTTCTTCCTCCTAAAAAATTACCCATAGCTCATTAATTATCGGCAAAGGATGCGATTTTTTTTTTTAAGTCTCAAAGTTAAATAAAAAATATTTTAGAGTTTATTTTCATGAAAAATTATGGTGGAGAGCAATCAGTTTTAACAGAAGGGGCAGCCTTTAAAAAAATGAGGGCAACCAGTATTAAGTGGAAGGGTAGCCCTCAATTTCTTCCAAAAAATATTTTTCTCACTCCCGTAATATTACCCATATCTTACTTAATCTCAGAGAAGGATGGGAAATTTTTTTCCCATGTCCCGAAATTAAATAAAAAATATTTTAGAGATCAATTTGATGAAAAAATTGGGGTGGAGAGCAATGAGTACTAACAGAAAGAGCAGCCTTTACAAAAATGAGGGCAATTAGTATTAAATGGAAGGGCAGCGCTTAATTTTGTTCGAAAAATATTTTTCTCGCTTCCAGAATATTTCCCATAGCTCACTTAATCTCGGAGAAAGATGGGAAATTTTTTCCAAGTCCCGAACTTAAATAAAAAAGTATTATAGAGTTTATTTTGATGAAAAATTGGGGTGGAGGGCAATAAGTATTAACAGAAAGGGCAGCATTTGAAAAAATGAGGGCAGCTAGTATTAAGTTGAAGGTCAGCGCTCAATTGCGTCCAACAAATATGTTTCTCGCTCCCCAAAAATTACCCATAGTTCACTTAATCAAGGCGAAGGATGGGATATTTTTTTTGCAAGTCTCGAACTTAAATACAAAATATTTTAGAATTCATTTTGATGAAAAATTTGGGTGGAGGGCAATCAGTATAAGTGAAAGGGCAGCTTTTGAAAAAATGAGGGCAATGTGTATTAAGTGGAAGGACAATGCTCTATTTGGATGGAAAAATATTTTTCTGCCTCCTGAAAAATTGCCCATAGCTCACTAATTAGCTGCAAAGGATGGGAAATTTTGTTTAAAGTCTCGAAGTTAAATAAAAAAATATTTGAGTTTATTTTGATGTAAAATTGTGGTGGAGGGCAATCATTATTAACAGAAAGGGTAGCCTTTAAAAAAATGAGGGCAGCCAGTATTAAGTGGAAGGGCAGCGCTCAATTTTGTCCGAAAATATTTTTGTCGCTCCCGGAATATTACTCGTAGCTTACTTAATCTCGGAGAAGGATGACAAATTTTTTTTAAAGTCTCGAACTTAAATAAAAAATATTTTAGAGTTCATTTTGATGAAAAATTGGGGTGGAGTGCAATGAGTATGAACAGAAAGAGCAGTCTCTGAAAAAATGAGGGCAACCAGTATTAAGTGGAATGTCAGCGCTCAATTTCGTGAAAAATATTTTTCTCGCTTCCGGAATATTACCCATAGCTCACTTAATCTCGAAGAAAGATGGGAAATTTTTTTTCCCAAGTCCCAAAACCTAAATAAAAAATATTTTAGAGTTCATTTTGATGAAAAATTGGGGTGGAGGGCAATCAGTGTTAATAGAAAAGGCAGCCTTTGAAAAAAAGAGGGGAATGTGTATTAAGTGGAAAGGCAGCGCTTAATTTCGTCTGAAATTTATTTTTCTCACTCCAGGAATATTAATCACAGCTCACTTAATCTCTGAGAAGGATGGGAAATTTTTTCCCCAAGTCCGAAACTTAAATAAAAAATATTTAGAGCTTATTTTGATGAAAACTTGGGGTGGAGGGCAATCAGTATTAACAGAAATGACAGACTTTGAAAAAATGAAGGCAGCCAGTATTAAGTAGAAGGGCAGGGCTCAATTGCATCCAAAAAATAGGTTTATCGCTCCCGAAAAATTACCCATAGTTCAGTTAATCAAGGCGAATGATGAGAAATTTTTTCCCAAGTCACGAGCTTAAATAAAAAAATTTGTTGGAAAATATATATTCAAAGTTATTGGTGTATATAAATAAATGGAAATATGATTTGCAGGTAAGTTTACTTGTTGAGCAGGTAAACCAATTAATGAGGTGGCAATTTCTTATTGGCCAACTTTTGACTTAAAGTTAAGTTAAATTAAGGAACTGGACTATAAGTTTTTTCTATAATTGTATAATGTAATTACATTAGTAATGAAAGCATTAGATGAATGATTCTAGAAAGATATTATAGTATTCCCACATATATATATATATATATATATATGTGAAATCAAATATATGAAAATGGACAAAAATAAAAAAAATTTGCTTAAAAGGAGAAAAGAAAAGCGTAGTACTTAATTTTAGAATTGGAAATAATTTGTAAACACTTGGTAACATATTTTTCGTAAGAAAGTGAATATTCAGAATCTTATAAATGCTATTGAGATTCTTCATATCTGGCAAGAAGAATACCCATTGGGCAGCAGCACGGACTTTGGACAGCATTGATGCTTCCATGCGAGCTCTTGGTTCAGTCCCTAGGACCCCATTCGTCGCTTTTATAGAGAGGGCAATGCAGTTGTCAACACCTTAGCTCGCTTGGCTAGCTGCACTATGTTGTCTGCTCATTTCAAGCATTCTCACGCACGTGTTCGACATGAGCGAACGTGCACGACCTCCAATTTTATGAGGCCCATGGGCCACATAAATTATTATATATATATGAAATATATTTTATTAATTTATTATATATTTGTATTAGAATATTTACTTTAAGTAACCTAACCTAATACAAATTTGTCGTCATTTACTTCTATTTTTCGAGGGATTATATATATATATACATACATATATATATACATACATATATATATATATATATTATTTAGAGTGGTGGTTTTTGTGGCTTAATTATTGATATTTTTTTATTTGAAATATTTTCATTTTGAAAGTGTTAATAATGAATATCCTTCCCTGGTGAAAGCTTCAAAAGAGCTGAGTTGTACCCAAACTTTATCAAGTAAGAATTCTATAAGAAAAGTTCGATTTCAAAATATACAAATTATTATGGAGTTCAAGACACAACACTAAAACAGTTAATTTGTCACATTTTATTCCAACTATGTTTTTACTTTTTATATGGAAGTTAATTATGGACTACACATTGTTATGTTAGTAAGGTTAAGAAAGTAAAATATTTGAAAGCGGTCTCTTCTGTAGGAACCACCAAAAAAAAAAAAAAAAAATTGGAAGTAAATATCCTAGTGAAACTAAGGGAGTAATATATGTATATATTACATTTACAATGATATAAAAGGCCACAAATTTATATTTTCGAGCAGGGCCAATTTTTTTGGTAGGAACGGCTCTGCTCTCACATTATCACTGGATATAAATTTCGAGCCACCTAACCGAGTGTTAAATATTTTCTTTTTTCGAATTTCATAAATTTATGGTTTTCAAACTGCATATAATTTTCATACTTCTTACACGGACAACGTGAAAGTTCCTCCATTTCAAAAGTAATCTCGGAAATATTTTAAACTGAATTAACTCAAAGTAACATACAAAAACTATTAGGTCCCTAAATTTCTTGTAAATTGTAATTAATTTAGTACTTATATACTTCATTTGTCTTTCAATTTAGTCATTTTAAACAAAAATTTTATCTTTATTTGGGTATAATTTCAAGAAATTTAGTTGAGATACACGGTTTCTCAGTTGAATTAACTTAAATATGCATAAAAGGACTATTAGGTCCCAAAATGTTCTTAAAAATTGCAATTTAGTATTTAAAGTATCATTTTCTTTCAATTTAGTCCTTAGAAATTAATATTCATCCTTTTGGGTATATTTTTAGAAATTTTTATTGAAATGCACTGTTTCTAAGTTGAATTAATTTAACAAAAAAATAATATTAGGTCCCTAATATTTTTTTAAAATTGTAATTTAGTATTTAAATGATTACATTCTTTCAATTTAGTTATTGTAAACTAAAAGTTTACATTTTTTGTCTATGTTTTCGAGAAATTCAATTGCTGAGATGCACTGTTTCTAGTTTGAATTAACTAAAAGTAACATAAAAACACTATTAAGTCCCTAAATTTTCTTTTAAATTGTAATTAGTACTTAAGTTTAATTTTTTTCTAATTTAGAATTTATCTTTTTTGAAATATTCTTAAGAACTTTAGTTGAGATGCATTGTTTATAAATTAAACTATATTAGAGCCTGCCTAGTTTGCAAGAAGGAAATAGAAAGGGAATGAGTTACATAGTTTCATTAGTGTTGCTTGGGACATTATGTGGAATGGGTATTGTTCCCATTGTCAATGCTTGGTTTTAGTATATTTTCGATGAAAACGAGTTAAAATTCCTAATGAGGCTTGATTTGGTGGCACACTGGGTGTCGAGACTGCTTGCAGGTTTTCGAAACTCATGAACAATAGTACCCTGCAAATGGCAGGGACTAACTCCACTTAAAAGCTCTGATGTTTAAGTCAGTAAAACGACTCAGAGTAGATAGTGATTAGGTTTGCAATGTATTGTGTACCTTTGGAATAGCTCATAGCTATGTAGTTTTAGCCGAGGGGTTTCTCGGTTGAGGCTGGAGAATCCTTAGATGATTCTACCTTAATCCTCTTGATTTCTTCCATATCCATATGGAAGGTAAATCTTCAAGCTGGGGTAGTGATCTAATTGAGGGAGAGTGATTCCGAGTTGATTGTTTCTTGCTCATTTCCTTATCTATTTTGAGTTGGTCCCCTTGCCATGCCCCTGGACCTACTCTTTAGACGTTAGTTCAAGTTTATAACTTGGATTAGCTTTAGTAGTAGTTTCTAAAAAAAGGTTTCTTACTTGAACTCCTTTTTGTAGTTGTTTTAGTTACTTAATGTAGTCACAATTTTGGCCAAGTACATTCCCACGTGCAGTTGAGTATTAGATAACTTACCTAAACCTAGTTCTTTTAGATTTTGGTTTTGTAGGGAATCAATCTCTTGATTGGTTTCCAATTCTTTTACTTTTCCTCTTTTGTTCTGGAGTAAGAATTCGGACACCACCCCTATGAAGGCCTCATTGATCCACTTTATGTGTTCTCAATCCCAGCTTGCGAATCTTTTCACTAAGAGTTTACCCTCTTCTCCGTTTTTCTTCCTTTGTTCCAAGCTGGGACTGCTAGGATATAAATTGTGAATCCATGAGGAATTCTACACATTCCGTTACTAAATTGTCTGGCTTTTAAGTGATAATAGTTTAATTATTGAACCGCATGGGAAGTAAATTGGTATCAAAATTGGTATCAAGTGATAGATTCATACCGATAGATGTGTACCAAGTAGGCCCTAAAAATATGACCATTTCAGCACATTAATATGCATTTCCAATTGCACCACCTGGAATCCTAGCAACCTCTCAATTCCATGATTTGAAGCCATGCTTATGTTAACACCTTTATTCATAAAGATGAAAGCATTAGCCTAGGATTACATCCACAAAATTTTAGACGGTACGTAAGAGAAAAATTTTAAGTCATTAAATTTTTTTAATGTTTTAGGAATATAAATTTTTTTATGTAGTCTAAACAACCTTGCGGGCAATAGGACATTTGTGTAATGTGATACATATAATGTAGGGCAACTGACACTACTAGCCACTCAACTATTAGCAATGTGTAGTTTTGGCCACTGAAATTTTTTTTTTGGTGTCATTTTGGTATTCAACTTTCAGAAACGTGTCGTTTCACTCATTTTGTTAAATTTCAAGGTTAAATTGAATGGATATTAGTTATTTTTTGTCACTTTGACCCTTAAACTTTCTAAAACGTAATATTTTACCTATTTTGTTAAATTTTATGGTTAACTTTAACAAAAAAAATACACGAATCGTACACGAAAATTTTAAAAATTCACATATTTGATGTATTCTACATTAAAAGTCATAAAAAGTTATACATTGTTTTAACTAAAGTCTTTCAAAGGGACAAAAAGTATTAATTATGATAAGTAGACAAATATGAAGAAATATTTTATTGGAAAAATAAAATCGTCCCACCACGAAACTACAAAATAGACAAGTGGATAAACTAAGAAACAAGTTTATTAAATTAATTTTATTGAGTTATTTTCTAAAGAATATAATAATACGTGTGCTAAATTTTTACAAGTTACATACGTCTTTGAATAAAGAAAAGAAAAAAGATATACAAAATTTGTCACAATGTTGGTGGAAAATTTTTTTTTGTTACAAAGTTAATAATCAAAATCAAACCCGGTAACTAACAAAGTATGTAAAGTATTACGTTTTAGAGAGTTCAGGGGCCAAAGTGACAAAAAGTAATCAATTTCTGTTGAAATTAACCTTAAAATTCAACGGAATAGGTGAAGCGACACGTTTCTGAAAGTTGAGTGACCAAAATGACCAAAAAAAAAATAATAATAATAAAATCAGTGGCTAAAACTACACATTACCAATAGTTGAGTGGTCAGTAATGTCATTTGCCCTTTTATATATATCTCTAATATAATGGGAAGATATTATGAAATTGATTTTGAATCCATGATAATTAATGTATGGTACAATTTTATGATAACTTTAAAATTAAGAAAATTCTAATCATAAATAAACTTCTAAACTTTCAAACAAAAAAAAATTATGATTATAATTGAATTCCTAAATACTTCTATATGTAATCTTAGAATACAAAAAGATAAAAATGTACAATTGAATTTAAGGCCCTGTTTGGTAACATGACTTAAATCATGTTTTAAAATCACTTTTGATTTTATAATAGTTTTTCATCATTCCCAATAAGCCTTTTTACATTTTCAATGAACTTTTTTATATTTTCAACATACATTTTTACATTCTCAATACACTTTTAATTTTATAAAATCAAAATTGATTTCAAAATATAGTTTAAGTCATGTTACCAAACAGGGCCAAAATTTTCAATTCCAATACAATTTTAAATACAAGTTTGTTGTATTCGTATTTTGATGTATCACATTCATATTCTAACACAATTCCGCTGCAATAATTGATGTGATGGTTAATTGAGATGTGTATCATTAAAATCATTTTAATGAGTAATGATACACACCTTAACTTATCAACAAAACTTTTTAATACCTAGTTATTTGGCATACATTCATTGATCAATAAGTAATATTATTAATAATTTTTTTAATAAAAATGTAACCAATGTATGTATGTCATATTGCTTATTATTTAAAAGTTATAATAATTCATTAGAATATGTATCATTGAGGGCTTGTTCTTTTAGTAAGGTTTGAGAATTTGTTTTGGATAACCAAAACATTGTTCTCCTAGGAGGTTTGAAATCCAAATCTAAAACCCAAAACATTGTTCGGCCGCCAGCGGTCGTCTAGCCCAATGCTTTTTCCGAAATTATTTTTCAAAATATATCTCAAACATTTTACCAAAAAATATTTTAAAACACATCTTAAAAAAAATACAAAATATATTCTAAACAAATTTTAAAACATATTTTGAAAACTGTTTTGAAAACATTGTTTCCTTGAATTGGTTTGCAAATAAATTTATCTCAAACTTGTTTTCAAAACCAAGAGAAGAACATGCCCTAATTTAAATGAGTTTCAAATAACAAACGATGAAATAATATGTATGCGTTGAGACTTGTCTAAAGTTGGCAGTGGAGAAAATTCCCAATTTGTGATGAAAAAAAAAAAGGATACAAAATTCCCAAACTCTTGTCTTCGCATTTCCAGAATGCAAACTCTTGTCTTCGCATGCATTTGCTGAATGCAAACTTGTATTTTTATTTTCATTCAAAAAATTAAGAGAATGTCATGAGTTTGCATTAGTCAAATGCAAACTCAAAATTTTTATTTTTTAAAATAAAAAACGGCAAACATTTGACCAACGTTATCGTCGGATGTTTTTTTTTTAAAACTTTTTTTACAGCATAAGTTTGCTTTCACGGAACGCAAACATAAAAGTTTTATTAAAAAAACAAATAAGAGAAGGTAAAAAACCCTAATTTTCAGAAAGTGAAACCCAAAATCACTACCTCCCTCCCATATCTCCCAACATTCACCCCTCGCTTCTCCGTTGCCGCGGCCGCGTCGCTTCTCCCGCATCACAGTCGGCTCAGCCATCGCGTCTCCCTCGTCATTGCATCTCCGTCTTAACCGTCGGCACAGTTCAACCAATTTATCGCTTCCCCGGCGACGACCGCCGACTGTGCCACCAATCTGGGGCTTCCGTTCTCGCACCGACGTCTCCCTTGTCGTCATCAGCTCTGTGGCTTCTCCCTCTTCACTGTCGGCGTAGTTCATCCAATATTTTGGCTTGTGTTCTCGCTGTGACCACCGCTAGCATTAACAATAATTATTGGCCTTCTGTAGGGTAATGCTCTGCTGGAGTGTTTGAGCTGTTTCTGGACTTCTTGATATTGTTTGGCTGGAATTTGGGTAATGCTCTGCTATTTTTGGTTGCATTTAAATTACTGCATCTTAGGCAGCTGCGTTTAAATTCCTGCATTTAAATTCAAGCTTCATTTATGTTTCGGATTCCAGTAGTTTTCTCAAACTGTTTTTCCAATGTCTCTACCATGGATTTTGCAGCAGAACAATCTTCCCATAATATTTATCTTTCTTCTCAAATTCCTGTCAACCAATAACAGCATCTCAGTCTAAAAAGTTTCTTCTGATTTAGCGTTACGACAACAAAACAGAACAGCAGCCCAGTTTCTGTTCTAGCTCGATACCGCAAACATTGGATCATATTTTACTTAGGTCCTAATGTTTTCCTCCTCTCTTTTTTTCTGGTCAGTAGTTCCACAAGTAAAAAGAAGAGAGCTTCCCTATTCAATTTTTATTCTGAAGTCCCAAAGTTGAGAGACAGGACAGTAGAACAAAATTTTGTCTCGGACAACCTTCATGTGCAAAAACATAAATCAAAAGTTCCTTATTGAGACTAGATAATTCTCTGTTCTTATTATCACTTTTCCCTCTCAGCAGTTCTGCAGAAAGAGAAAAAAAAAAAAAAAAAGACCTTTTGAAATGCTATTGTTTCAATCAAATAGGATTACTTGCAAGGGATAAAAGTGCAAGATCTAACCTAAAGAATTTCAGTTTATGGAACTCTCCTCCTTCATTTCCCAGGTCAGCCCCTCCATATATATATATATGTGATTCCAAGACTGACGAAACCTTGATAGAGTTAATTCCCTTAAATTAAATGACAGTGTTTTACATCTGTTTTTGCCTTAATGACAGTGATTGCCTTTTTGAAATGCTCCTATTTCCCTTAAATGTTGTACATTTGTTAGTGCTTTCTTGTGCAAATATGGCAGTTGAGTTTACTAGTTCAAGTTTTTCCTGTTAAGTTTGATTATGAGCTAAAATTGAGTTATGTTTTTATTTAAACTCTGGCATGAACTGCAT
Organism: Leptodermis oblonga; assembly: GCA_016801395.1. Classification (NCBI taxonomy): domain Eukaryota; kingdom Viridiplantae; phylum Streptophyta; class Magnoliopsida; order Gentianales; family Rubiaceae; genus Leptodermis; species Leptodermis oblonga. The sequence continues at coordinate 17,363,651 of CM028760.1, read as the reverse complement.
TTTCAGAATAGGGGCAGCAAGAAGCATGGCACTACACCGTTCTTTTGGTCTTTCCTTGTATTGGGGAGGTGATATAACTGTGGTACTGGAAATAGGAGCCTCATATTCTCTCCTTGTATCAAATGTCACTTTTATTATCAACGAGAAGTTAACTTATAGTCAATTGATCGACATGATCTACAGAGCGGTGGGTGTGGATAAGGCTGTGTTGAAGTTGAATCTCGTATTGCGTCATACTACATTAGCTGCCGGCAAGATGTTCTTCACACCCATTTCAGTTGTTGGCGATAATCAATTGGAATTGATGTATGATTTTACTGAAAATTCTGTGTCGTACTGTGCTGAAATGTACATACAGATGGAAAGGATATCTCCAGAAATTCAGGCAAATAGCGTATTGTGTGCCGCTTGTTTCACTTCTACACAGCCTTCCGAATTTGAGTTGTATCAATTATTCTCAAACTGTTGCTTCGTTAGGCTCCACTTATTGTGTTGGATTGACAAGCTCTGAACTAGGGATAATTCCACACTTTAATCCATTGGGAAGGAGTTGTAACACATTGTCAGAATTACAGGCAAATTGTATTGAGATGCATCACTCCACAAGTGTTGCACATGAAATGGTTGTGCCCGATGATCCTCATTCAAGACCTGATGAAAACATGTATACTATGAATGACAGTGTTGATGACATGGTTTTGCATGAGAATGATCAGTCTAGATCACCTAGTTCACCATCTACGGAGAAGTGTATTGATGATTTTGATTTGGGATTTGATGATACATCTGAAAATGATAGTTTAGAAGAAAATTTTGAGATCCAATCTGATAGTGATGATTTTGATAATGTGGGGTTTGATGATACATCTGAAAGTGATGATGCAGAAGAATATTTTGATATTCAATCTAATAGAGGTGCATACCGAACATATAATCAGAGGATGTTGACATTTTTTAATGACATTGGAAGTCCAGTCAACAATGATCCAACCGATGCGGGTGATGTAAACCGAATCCATGTTTGGAGCGAGGATAATAATCAAATTCGTTTGGGCATGCGTTTTGAAGACAAGAAGCAGCTCAAAAAGGCAATTGCACTTTGGTCGATCTGTCAAAATAGGAATTCCGAGTTGTGGAGAGCAAAATCAATACTTGGGTTGCAAAATGTAAAACAAAGGTTGAACAAGGAGATAGTGGTGACCCTGCACGCCCTAGGTGTTTGTGGCTTGTTCGTGCTGTTCGGAAAAGTACTCATCAAATGTGGGAAATTACAAAATGGGCGACACAACATAATTGTATTGGTGCCAATCAAACAAACATTCAACTTTGACATGTGCTGTTATTGCAGCCCATATTAGGCACGCAATTGAAGGAAATCCTTCTTATTTGGTGAAGAGTATACAGAATGATGTTAAGAATGATCTATGTACAGATGTTTCCTACAAGAAAGCCTGGCATGGACGACGGCTTGCAATTGAACTAGTATATGGAACTTGGGAGGAATCATTTGATGAGTTGGCTAGATATTTGGATGCCTTGATGCGTGCAAACTCAGGTACTGTTGTTCAATGGCGCCATCACCCAGATAGTACCGAGACACTGAGAACATTTAAATATGTTTTCTGGGCATTTGGTCCTTCAATTGAAGCATTTCACAAATGCAGACCAGTAATTAGTGTTGATGGCACACATTTGCGCGGCTCATACAAAGGTAAAATGTTGGTGGCTGCAACACATGATGCAAATAGTTATATATTACCTGTTGCTTTTGCAATTGTTGTTGAGTGCAATTGTTGTTGAGGAGACAGTGGAGAGCTGGAGTTGGTTTATGGAACAATTTAGGATATTTGTTGCACTTGACAGGTATCTGTTATGTGTTTTATGTGATCGACATCAAGGTTTGGTGAATGTTATGACTCACATGGCTGAATGGAAGGAACCGGTTGCATATCAAAGATTTTGCTTGAGACATATAAGGAACAATGTTAATAAGAAATTTAGAGATGTGAAGAAGAAGAAATTGGTTTGGTCACTTGGTTGTGCTCGTCAAAAGCGCAAATGGAAACTGATACGGAATGAATTGAGAAGTCAGCATCCTGAAGCTTGGAATTACTTGTGTGAAATTGACAGAACCCAATGGTGCGTTGCATATGCTGAAAATCATAGATAGGGTATTTTGACTACAAATGTTTCTGAAAGTTACAATAATGTGTTGCGGGGTGCCAGGGACCTGCCAATTAAAGCTTGCATTGATGTTACTTTTCATCGGACAGTAAAAATGTTCACAGATAGGTCTAATGAAGCTAGTCATTGTAGGTATGAGTTGCCTACCAATATATGGAATAAATTTAGGAGTGACACTGCTGCACAGGGACATGAAGTTATGGAATTTGACTTCAATAGTGGAGTATATAAAGTCACAACTAGACGTCAAATTGATGGTTCCGGTGGGCATGTACATACCGTGAAATATTACAGGCGTGCTTGTACTTGTGGGAAATGGCAAATGTACAGGCTACCTTGTTCGCATGCTCTAGCTATTTGTAGGAAGAGGCGAGATAATCCAATGGTACTTGTTGATGATGTTTACATAGTTGCTACTTTTAAAGCTCAGTATTCAGGAAAATTTGTTCCAGTTTTGCACCCTGACTATTGGGTAGATCCACAATGGAAACTTCAGCCTGATAAAATTTGTTCCAGTTTTGCACCCTGACTATTCGGTAGATCCACAATGGAAACTTCAGCCTGATAGAAGTTTGTTTAGAGCACACAGGCATGGTCGAGTTCGTTCAAGTAGAATACGGAATGAGATGGGTGAAAGACTACTGGGTGAACCTCCTAGATGTCGAAATTGTCACCAAGTCGGACACAATAGGAGAAATTCCCCAGTGCACAACCTGTTGTCTAAGTTGATCATTTCTTTATGGCATTTGTCTATGTATTTACTTGTTCTGAACTTATTTGTGTTGATATTTTGGCTGTTAAACTATTGAAGTTGCTGGTGCATTTATATTGGCTCTTGTGCAACAATGATATAATTGTGTTTTTAAGTTGAGAATGAATTGTGTTTTTAACTTTGGGAATTAAGTGCAAGCATATCAATATGTAGGGGTATGTATTCAATTAAGTAGTGCAACATATCATCCAGTTCGGTAGTTAGGAATTTGTCAATTAGGGGTTTCTTAAACCTTTTCTTTTTTTTTTCCCCCGTAAATACATTATGTTGGCATTAACAGAGACCTAAATTTGCATTCATTGATGCAAAGAATTAATGCATTCTGTGAATGCAAACTCAGACCTAAGTTTGCCAGAGAAATAAATTTGCATTTAGAGACGTTTCAAAAAAAAAAAAAAAAAAAAACAAAATTTGCATTTGCCAAAGAATTAAGTTTGCGTTTAGAGAATGCAAACTGAAACCTAAGTTTGCATTCCGTAAATGCTAACTTAACTTATTAAAAAAAATCACCACTAACGGAAATCGTGATGGAAAACGTTTGCTGTTTTTTATTTTTAAAAAATAAAAATCTTGAGTTTGCATTTGGTTAATGCAAACATATGAGATTCCCTTAATTTTTTAAATGAAAAGGAAAATACAAGTTTGCATTCAGCATATGCAATCAAAGACTAGAGTTTGCATTCGCAAAATGCAAACACCCTATTTCTCTCTAATGAAAAAAAATCACCCCTTTTGTATCCAATTTTTTTTTTTCTTTTTCATAACAATTTGGGAATTCTCTCGTTGGCAGTGCCCGTAGGCTGCTCTATATGTATAAAAGATGCTTCACCGTTGGATAAACTTGAGGCCCCATAAAATTTTCCATACACGTGCACACTTTGATCGATGTGACAAAATCAATTGGCAACACCAAGAAATTGCAAGCTTAATTATCATGTAATTAAGGTGATAAGAAAGTTAGAAATAACTGTATTCATAATCTTGGTTAATGTTATTTTATAAGGATATTATTAAAATATATTTTTATCCTAATATACAACAAAATTTCCCTGGCTTTTCCTTGCATCTCTCTGACTCTCTACTTTAAAAAAAATCAGTTACATAACTTTGAATTAGTATCCTCTTGGTACCTATTAACATTGCACAAAACATGGACTTCGTGGGAGGAAGTTGCACCATCCATCTTTGTTTACCATTTGTAGCCGTAAATTAATTTTGAAGTTGTCATTTGTCAACTTACATTGACAGAATTTAGGTAAAAAAAGATGTCCCTTTTCCTTTTCAGAATCAAAGTAACTCGGATTTTGGTTCTGGAATTCATCGTGAGAGCAAATCGCACCAAAACCATTATGCTCAAAAGCCATATTGCAATCATAGAAGGAAAAGAATTCACCATATTGACTGAAAAAAATGACGGGTTCTCAACGGTTTATTTGTTATTTTCATTCTGAAAATAACAGCATCAGCATAATTTGATCTGTCTTTCATATCTTTGTTTCCTGATCTTCCAAAACATCCACAAACAAGTTCAGAATGGCGAGCTTAAACCGCACACCATCGAAAACAAATCTTCGGGGAGGTGGGAATGGTGGAGGTGGAGGTGGAGGTGGAGGTGGATCTTCCAAAAACGGTGGAAATGGCGGTGCGGCTGGCAGCAATCGTAGCTCAGGTGGGCAAACAGTCAAATTCGCCAGGCGAACTTCGAGCGGTCGGTACGTGAGCCTTTCTAGAGACGATTTAGATATGTCGGGTGAGTTCTCTGGAGATTACAGTAATTACACTGTCCACATTCCCCCAACACCAGACAACCAACCCATGGACACCTCAACAACGTCAACAGTGGCGGCGAAAGCAGAGGAGCAATACGTTTCCAATTCACTCTTCACTGGGGGATTCAACAGCGTAACCAGGGCACACCTAATGGACAAGGTGATTGATTCAGAGGTGAACCATCCTCAAATGGCTGGATCCAAGGGATCATCATGTTCCATGCCTGCATGCGATGGGAAGATCATGAAAGATGAAAGGGGAAAAGATGTGACTCCCTGTGACTGCAGGTAATACAAAGAATCCAGACTATCCTTAGTTTTCCAAAATTAAAAATGTTATGTTCTTTTGTGCAGATTCAAGATATGTAGGGATTGCTATATGGATGCCCAAAAAGACGCAGGTTTATGTCCAGGATGCAAGGAGCCATACAAAGTAGGGGATTTCGACGATGAACCACCCGATTTTTCTGGTGGAGCATTGTCATTGCCAGCTCCAGATGACCCAAAAGCAGATCGCCGTATGTCCATGATGAAAAGAAATCAAAATGGAGATTTCGACCACAATAAATGGCTCTTTGAGACACAAGGTACATATGGATATGGTAACGCGTACTGGCCTCAAGATGATGGATATGGAGGTGACAAAGGTGATGGAATGGGGAGAGGAATGGTAGATCCTTCCGATAAGCCTTGGAGACCTCTTAGCCGAGTGTTGCCAATTCCCACGGCCATTCTTAGTCCTTACAGGTGCATGTTTTTTAATTGCCTTTCAAAAAACCAGTTTGATTCAAAATTATAGTAATTGTAAAAGGTTAATTAGTTTCGTATATATCAATCAATCTGTCGTTAGTTGGTGAAAGAAAATTAGGCCAGTTCTTTAAGTTTTGGTTTTGGTCTCAGTTTTGGTTTCAACAGTAAATTTAATATATTATAATCAGTTTTCATCATTTCCAATACAGCTTTTTACTATTCAGCTATACCTTTTACATTTTCAATACACTTTTTACATTACAAAACCATTTTTTCCAAACCAAAACTCAAACCAAAATTCAACCCAACCAAAAAGAACAGGCCCCTAAACTAATTAGTACTTGGTGAAATTGATATCTTCTGACTTGGCTTGTATTCCTTAAATTAGGCTTTGATGTAGCTTCTTCAAACTGATTTTTCTTTAGCTCTATAAAGTATCTTTGCTTATTAAAAAATTATTAATCTAATTAGTGGATCGATCATGTGTTGCTATGTTTGTAGGATGCTAATCGTGGTTCGGCTTGTGGTATTGGTATTTTTCTTGACATGGAGGCTAAGACATCCAAACGATGATGCAATATGGCTGTGGTTAATGTCAGTCGTGTGCGAGGTATGGTTTGCTTTCTCATGGATTCTAGATCAAATTCCCAAGTTCAGCCCTGTGAACCGTTCCACAGACCTTGATCTCCTCCGTGATAAATTCGATTTGCCGTCGCCATCAAATCCCACTGGCCGCTCTGACCTGCCAGGAGCAGACGTATTCGTTTCCACGGCTGATCCAGAAAAGGAGCCGCCACTTACCACTGCCAATACCATTTTATCTATCCTCGCTGCGGACTATCCTGTTGAGAAGCTGGCTTGCTATGTTTCGGACGATGGCGGTGCACTCCTCACTTTCGAAGCAATGGCTGAGGCTGCAAGCTTTGCTGATTTGTGGGTTCCCTTTTGTAGAAAGCACGACATTGAGCCTAGGAATCCGGAAAGCTACTTTAGCTTGAGGGGTGACCCGACCAAGAACAAGAAGAGAACAGATTTTGTCAAGGACAGAAGAATTGTTAAGAGAGAATTCGACGAATTTAAGGTAAGGATCAATGGGCTGCTTGATTCCATTCGGAGGCGTTCGGATGCATTCAATGCTAGAGAAGAAATGAAGATGATTAAGCTCTTAAGAGAAAGTGGATCCGATCCTCTTGAGCCTGTCAGGGTTGTAAAGGCCACTTGGATGGCCGATGGAACCCATTGGCCAGGTACATGGGCTTCTCCCAGCAGTGATCATGCTAAAGGTGATCATGCAGGAATTCTTCAGGTCTGATTAGAATTACATAATACTTCCTCTATCTCATTAAAGAGTCCACTTTGTAATTGTTATAATAATTGTACCATATGCACTGCTATTTGAAGGTAATGTTGAAGCCACCAAGCAGTGATCCATTAATGGGAGTCCCTGAGGAGAGAATCATTGATTTTTCGGATGTCGACATTCGTCTACCCATGTTTGTGTATATGTCGAGGGAGAAGCGACCTGGATATGATCATAACAAGAAGGCCGGTGCTATGAATGCTTTAGTTCGATCATCAGCTATACTTTCCAATGGAGCTTTCATTCTCAATTTAGATTGTGATCACTACATCAATAATTGTAAAGCTGTTCGCGAGGGAATGTGTTTCATGCTGGACAGAGGTGGCGAAGACATATGCTATATCCAGTTCCCTCAAAGATTTGAAGGCATTGATCCATCTGATCGATATGCTAATCACAATACTGTCTTCTTCGATGGCAACATGCGTGCACTTGATGGACTACAGGTATAAGAAAATCATCGGGTTGGGTTTATTCCTCTCTAAATTTCAACCGAAGAGTCATGTTTCAAGTTGTAGCTTTTACCCGTGACTCTTCTATCTGGACAGACAGAAGGAATATTATTGCATCATTACTAATTGAACCATTTAACTAATTTATTGCCCGAATGAATCCAGGGACCAGTTTATGTGGGCACAGGCTGCATGTTTAGGAGGTTCGCTCTTTATGGTTTTGATCCCCCGAAAGAATTCAGCAAGCTGAACCAAAAGGGCAGTGAAACTCACGCCTTGAATCCCTCCGATTTTGATCCTGATCTTGATATAAACAATTTGGCAAAACGTTTTGGAAATTCAACTATGCTTGCTGAATCCATCGCTGTAGCTGAATTCCAGGGCCGCCCAATAGCCGATCATCCGGCCGTCAAATTTGGAAGACCACCTGGTGCTCTTAGGCAACCACGGGAGCCACTTGATGCCGCTACCGTAGCTGAAGCCGTCTCAGTGATATCATGCTGGTACGAAGACAAGACGGAATGGGGCGATCGGGTGGGTTGGATTTACGGTTCGGTGACCGAAGATGTGGTTACAGGCTACCGTATGCATAACCGTGGCTGGCGCTCTGTTTACTGCATCACCAAGCGTGATGCATTTCGCGGGTCGGCGCCGATCAACCTTACAGATAGGCTCCATCAGGTGCTTAGGTGGGCAACCGGCTCGGTGGAGATTTTCTTCTCTAGAAACAATGCTGTGTTTGCATCCCGCCGCTTAAAATTACTTCAGCGCTTGGCCTATCTCAATGTGGGCGTCTATCCTTTTACTTCTCTCTTCCTCATCGTCTATTGCTTCCTCCCTGCCCTCTCCCTCTTGTCCGGAAACTTCATTGTGAAAAACTTGAACGTGGTCTTCCTGGTCTACTTGCTCCTGATAACAATTTGCTTGATTTCACTGGCACTCCTGGAAGTAAGGTGGTCTGGCATAGGATTGGAAGAATGGTGGAGAAACGAACAATTCTGGCTCATTTCCGGAACTAGTGCACATTTATATGCCGTGATACAAGGGCTTCTGAAAGTGCTTGCTGGCATTGAGATTTCTTTCACACTCACTTCCAAGTCCGCAGGAGATGACGACGATATTTACGCAGACTTGTACTTGGTTAAATGGAGCTCTTTGATGATCCCACCCATTGTCATTGGAATGACAAACATAATATCAATAGTGGTTGCGTTTTCGAGGACAATTTACAGCGCAGCACCCCAATGGAGTAAGTTGATAGGTGGAGCCTTCTTCAGCTTTTGGGTTCTGGCTCACTTGTATCCTTTTGCCAAAGGTTTGATGGGAAGGAGAAGGAAGACCCCTACCATTGTGTTTGTGTGGTCAGGACTCATTGCTATCACTCTCTCATTACTTTGGGTTTCCATTAGCCCACCAAGAGGCCCCGTAGAGGAAGCAGCAGGCGGCGGTGGCGGCGGCTTTCAGTTCCCTTGAAAAAGCTGCAGATTAGGTTGAATAGTACTATCATTGATTCTAGTTTTCTAAAGCAACAACCATTAATAGTCCAAACCTCCAGATGCACTGATCTGTCAGTTTCATTTAAGACTTACACTATTCCTCCAAGTGATCAGGAGGGGTGTCTTTGTACAATTAGTGATAATCAAATATGGCGGTGGAAATTGGGGTGGTTGTGGATGAATAGTGAAGAAGCCATTAGAAAATTTTAAGATGAAATGAAATTAATCAAATTTTCTACATTTTTCACAATAAGTTCATTCATTTTTAAAGATTAATTTTATTGCTTACACGTTTGTCAGAAGTCCTGCAATTTGTGGTTAAATAATTTGCTATATGTCTGTCAGTACACTTGTACATGGTGATTAAAAAAAGTACAATTTCAATTCACAATCTTTGCGCATAAATAGAAACATACTGTATATATTTACTTCACGTTTTTTGGAAACTAGCTAACAATATCTACAATCTTTCAAGTTTTCAACCCAATTAACTTAAAAGAAATTGTACGTAATTAATGTGGCTCTCTCAATGGCTAGTGAACGGAACATTTTTGATACTCAAAATTGTAATTAATTATCATCGTTGATTTCTGTTTTCATAGTTCACATTCATGTTAAGACAATGCACTCCTTCTCAGTGGCAGAGTCAGGAAAAAAAAATTTAAAAAAATAGTGGGAGCACTTTACCATTTGCATTCACAACACACATAAAAAAAAAAAAAATTTAAAGTAACAATATATATATGTATATATTAAACTCAGAATTTATGATGTCACCATGTTATTCAAGTAACTAAGTACTTTTTCAGTTGTTCACGAGGCCTCATATTTTGGTAACAATCTATAACTTTATCTTTGTCAATTTTACCAAATAGAATTCATCCAATGTATTTAATTAAACAATTATTCTTCCTACAGAACATAAATAAAAATAATAAATTAAAATTAATAAAATTAAAATGATCATTAGAAAGATCACTTTAGTCATTAAAAAGGTAAACTAAAATATAATTATATACAAGAAAATATGAACATGTAAAAAATAAGAACTTTCCGCAAAAGTATACAAAAATGAAATCTGAAATTTTATACTTTGGAGCCTCAATTTGCAATGAAAGAAGAATCTAGACTGCTCTATGCACTTTTAAACAGTTAAGAACTTAATAAAGAATGCTTCCGGTCAAAAAATAAAGAAATAAATTAAAAGTTTGACAAATTTTAATTTTTTTAATAAGCCCCACAGCCGCACAAAATCATGATATTGCTACTAATAAATCTTTACTACGAGGTTAATTATTTTTGCTAATTAGAAACCAAGTCAAGTGAGTAAAAGTGGACCCAGATTTAAATTTGGATAGGAAAACTTCATACAATGATGGCACTTACCGTGAGGAAATAAAAAGAACTATAGTATACATATCTATAGATACTAAAGGGTTTGGGTGGGGACAGTGGGGGGCACGTGCCCTCAGTGCCTCCACTCTAAATACCCCACTGTCGTCACCCTAAATTCGCCTATGCTTATTCTAATCTTTCTGCAAGCTAAAAGGGAGGGGTGAATTAAGCTGTTGGCGGATTAAAAACTTTTTGAAAATTTGAAATCTTTTGAAGGGTGGTGACTGTGAAAACTTGAAGCGTGGTGGTTGCTAGGGGTGACCATGGTTCCAGCTAGAACCAGAACCAGAACCGAACCGGCAGTTTCGGTTTCAAAACTGTAACCGTGGGGACGGTTCTTGGAACCATAACCAAAACTGTGCCTTGCAGTTAAGTTTAGGTCCCTAATTTTTAGGAACCGGAACTGGCGGTTCGAAACCGTCCAACTATATATACATTTATTTATAAATATAGTTTATATTCTTTTTTAAAATATTTTCTATATATATTTATTTTATATTTTGTAATATTTTTCATTGTATGTATTAAAATTTGCTAGTTCAATGAAGTATTATTAGTGTATTTTCTTTGTAAGTGAGAGTTTTGTGAGCATGAATATTATTTCTCTTTAAATTAAGTTCATTTGTTATTAAAATTATATTAAAAACTTTTAAGTAGTACATTTTTTTTATGGTAGATATAATTTTTTAATGATCTACTTGAGCTGATATTAATAATATTGAATTGGAACCGTCTCAAACCGTAACCATAACCCAATTCAAAACCGTTTGGAACCGGAACCATCCTATATATGGTTCGGTTCTGGTTCCACCTATTTTGGAACCGGGAACAGGCATTTCTAAAATCATAACCGTCAGTTTTGGAACCATGGTCACCACCACTGGTGGTTGTGGAGTGTAGTCGTGGGTGGTGGAAAGTGAAAATAGTGAATTTACCATGATTTTATTTTTTTCACAGAAAAGAAAAAAAAATGGCAGATAGGTAGAAAGAAGTGGCTGGGGACATTGGGAGTATTCGACAGGCTTGGAATTTCTACATTGGTTCTGGAGCCTGGGGCATCCCTATTACCCGAAGGCCGAACTTTCGCATTAACAGAAGTGGTGGCCTCTACACGGCTAGTGGATTTGCACTCGGGCGACAAGAGGATTTCGTCGTTGACATTGAAATCCTTCTCGCAATCGTCATAGGTATGGGTGGAGATGTTCTGGGAATCACTAGATTGAGACATGTTTCAGACAGAGAGTTGAAAGGGAACTCGACAAAAGGGAGAATAGGAGCAGAGAGGGAAGTTGGAGCACGAGGACAAGGATTGCAAAGACAATTGGAAGAGGTAAAGAAAGAAAAAGAAAGAGAGGACGTTTAAGTAGATGAAGAAGTGGAAAAGCGGGAACCCATGATTGAATGAAGAACATGGGTAAGTGTGTTAAGGCAAAAAGAATTGCCGCCGTATTTGCGACTTTAAAAGCGAGCGTGGGACACGATGGGAAGCCATCATTAGGGAATAGGAAGTTGAACTAGAAAAATCATCCGTATTCCATGCACTATTAGGGGGCTACGAGCAACGAGAAAGTGATGGACCCCTTGCTTAACAATGTGTTCACCACTTTGGGGGCTATTGTTGGATATAAGGAAGTTGCTGAGACCAGCGGAAGCTGACGTCCCCAGGTAAAAGATGGGCAGCGGGTTAAAGGACCCTTGACACAGGCCTAGTATGAATTCTAGGAGCCCATGGACAAAGGACGTGTGTCGCACTCTGACTGGTCTGTCATGAGGATTAAGGAGGCAGTTACTAAAGGATCAGAGCAGATCCTCTCACGCGAAGGAGGACACGTCAATCGATGATCTGGAACATCCCTTCTCCCCCAGCCTATAAATACTCGATCCTCAGGCCATCTGAAAGGTATTAAATCTCATATTAGTCTTACTATACACTTCTCTATTCTATTCTGACTTAATCTTCGGAGTGGAATCGAGAAGTTAGTCTGAAAAGTAGGAACACAAAGGTAAGGATGACGTCAGGTGAGCTCGGCGCTAATCGGAGATTCAATATGTATCACTCTTTAATATCACGAAAAGAGTGTAAAGAAGGACTAGAAATTAAAATAAAAAGACAATAAATGAGGTCAATTTGATATTTAATTAAGAAATATTTTTGGACGTAACTTTCTTTTTATTTCTATTACTTTCAATTCAACTTATAGCAATAGCTAGTTTAGAATCATCGCTTTGCGCCAAACTCACTTGACGTCGGTTTTCACCTTATGCTTCTTGCTTTTGGGAATAAATCCCCGATTCAACTCCGATTCTTAAGTTAGAATAGAGAGAAAATAATATATCTAAGGCTAAGCAAGAATTCATTCCCCTTCAAATGAGGAAATAACCGGGTATTTATAGCAGGAAAGGGGGTGAGTGGTTCCAACTGTCTAAGCTAATCAGTCATGGTGTCATCTTCACGTCCTTACACATGTCATTCCTTCATTGTTAAAGGACAACTGTCACATATGCCAAGTGTCGGGCATCCGTGTAACTGGATTTTAGATAGGCCATGGCCGAGGTCAGCTTAATTTTCCCCCGACATTAATCCACCATCCAACAATGGACCCCAAAGTAATGGTACTGAAGTCGTAGAAAAAGTCCATTACCTTTTAAGGAGCTCGTAGCCCCCAACCAGCGCGTCGACCTAATAGAGTCATTTGCCGTTCAACTTTTTTTTTTTTTTTGGAGGAAAGGTAAATGATTTTATTTCACCAAGAATTCCGGCTCAAAATCTAGAAAGATCAAACTACAAAGTTACACATACGTGAGTTCATAAACTATTACATCAAAAATGGGGCATACCCCAAGTTAGCCCAAGGCATCATACATCAATCAATTGCTTGTAAAAAACATCATTTCTATCTATTACAATTCAAAGGCAAATCATACATCATAACCTTAATTCACTCCTAGTCATCTATAATGACATAGCTGTTCATACTATCACAACCCAGTCGCATACGAGTACATTCAAAACCCGTTATCGCAATGTAGAGTTTCCAATCATCCATATGCTATCGTCATCATGCTAGATAGGCCATTTCCCAGCGCCATCCCCACGTCAACCAAGCATCGACAAAGGAACACTAAGGATAGGCAAGTAGACCACAGAAAGGAGCGGTAGCATCAGCTCCAAACTACTTTTGGTAAGTAGTCAATCATCATCGGATTTGATTTGTCTTTACCAAACACCGGTCAGCCGGGCTAGGATGACTTTACCGTAGTCATCTACGTAGTGGTCTGTACCACCATTCCCTTTTTGAGCAAAAGGGAAGCTTTCTGAATGTAGCCAAGGAAACCCTCGGATGCGTTTTGTGTCTTTACCGTAGACACTCAAGTGATGGTCGGTATCACTATTCCTTTTTTTAGCAAAAGGGCAGTTATCAACGGAATTGGCTTGCCTTCACCACCTACCGGTTTAGGTGGGCTAGGTAGTTGCTTGACCGTCAACTACTACGTTGCTTCGTGTACTCCCTTGATTAGGGTAGATGTCATTCATAATTCTGTAGGTATTAGTCTTAGCAATTAACACAAAAGACTCAGGTGTTATCGACATAGAGTGAAAAGTTAGACTATTCTTGCACCTTCAGACATGATAAACGGTTAATGCAAATGCAGACAAAGAAGCTGTAAACCGTTTCTTATCCTTTTTTACTCCTTACTCGCCCATTTGATGGTGCTGCGGATAGTAGGCACTGTTATCAGAATATTCAACCACTGCTTAATTCTGTGCCAAACACTGTTAGTAAAATCACAAGAAAAGAAGAGGTGTTGACTACTTTCTCTTTCCTTACCACACAGTAAGCATGTAGCATCTATATCCAAAAAAGATAGATTATCCACACATAACCGCCATGAAACATCAGGCTTCTTCACCATCACTGGATTTGACAACCACTCAGGGTATCCACTTCCCTGATCAAAGCAGTATGCCACAATTTATCCACCTCGGTATTCATCACGGCAGCTCTATCCGGCGCATAACTTCTTTTCTTTTGTTTCACTGGTGTTATTTCCGGGTTAACGTTCAATCGATGTTCGATCACCTCTCTTGCTATTCCAGGCATGTCATCTGAAGACCATGCAAACACATCAACAAACTCAGTTAGCATTTTGACTAGAGAACATTCCAACTCTGATGGTAGAAAATGGCTCACTTTTACTGTGTTCATCTTAGCTATTTGGACTTCTTTTGCTGGAGCCCTAGCTTGGGGGTTCTAAACCTGTAACGCTGCACACCTTAGGTGCAGATTCAATATGCTTCAACGAAGCCATATAGCACGCAAAGGCTTGAAATGCATTACTGCAGAGTTTAGCCGCTCCTCTCGAGGTCGGCAACTTAACCATTTGATGCACTATCGAATAGATAGCCTGGAATTGATTTAATCTAGGTCGACCTAAAAACACGTTGTAAGCCATCACCTCGTCAATGACCATGAACTCCAAGTCTCCGTTCGGGACATATTTCTGTCATAATGTTACTGGAAGGCGAATTTTGCCAGCCAGGTACATTGTCTTATTGCTAAATCCAACCAGTGGAGTCTGAACTCTCTCTAAAGACTCCTTCAATTTACAACCAAGAAAGACATCCATAGACATGATATTGACTAAGCTACCAGAATCAACCAAAATTTGTAACACTCGATAATTAGAAATGAGAGCTTAAATGACCACATGATCATCCATATCTCCATACATTGATCTGAATCTCCAAACTATATGGGAAGTGCAGCTGGTAAACATTTTATCTTTCGCAAAAGTCCCTGTCCATCTCTCATGCAACGTTTCCGTTGACTAGCAGAATCCCATAGGCTGGTCCACCTGTAATGACGTGAATCGTGCCAGCTATCCCCATATCCTTGTCATCTTCCTCTTTTTTGGGCTCAATTGGCACAACCATAGGCGCAGGTCCCGGCTGTCGAGGTAGGTATGGCTGGCCTCTATAATCTATTTTTCGGCCATCTTGATTATTTCCAAACCTCTTGCGCCTTCCACCTTGGCCACCTTGTTTCTGATCCTGATCCCAACTGGACTCCGCCAGAAGTCGCTTTACTCCTCTACAATCTTCAGTGTTATAACCAACTGACTTGTGGTAGATGCACCATTTTCCTAAACTCAAACAGTAACGTTGCCCTGACGAGTGACTACGAGATGAATTAACATCAGCTACAAACGCAGCTCTACGTGCTTCTTTCCTATTCAAGTTACGCTGAAGTGGGATATAATTGCGATCTGGGAATCCTTCCATGACTCAGTTTCCTCTCCATCCTTCTTGTGATTGCATCCGACGGACATCTCCCTTTGAAACTGGTTGTCTTGTATCCTCAATTGCTCAAACTCTCTTTCTCTTTTAATCAATTGCGTTTCTTCCACTAGAATGTGCCGGTTGTTATTCTCATCAGCTCCATGAATGAAGATGGGGTGGTAGCAGATACCTCCTTACTCATGTCACTTGATCTAAACCATCTATAAAAGTTGTCATCATCAATGTATCAGATTTATTCATTACTGATACTGACTCCCTATTGAATCTGGTGACATAATCTTCCAACGATTCATCTCGTTCTTGGAACAAGTTTATTAAATGTGTGGGACCTTTAGCAATAAACCGGCTTCCTGTAAAATTGGCCAAGAACATCCGCGCAAACTAGTCCGAGGAACTAATCCACCTAGGTGGAAGAGTAGTATACCAATATCGAGCTGCATCTTTGAGTGTTAGAGGAAATGCCATGCACTTGTTTGCATCCAAAAAATTCCACACCCGCATACTAGTATAACAGTGCGATAAATGAGGCCTTGGATCACTATGGCCATTGAATTGCTCCATATTTTTCAATCCTTGATAATTTGCAGAAAATGGAGTTGCTTCATTTCAGGGGTAAACGGTGTCTCGGCACATCATTCCAATAATCCGTTCCTAAAGGTAATTCATACTACAACTGTACAACTGCATATGCCTTTTGAGGCTAACGATTAGACCTGCATAAGGGAACATAATCATGTACCAAAGGTTCACGCTCCCGACGACCGGAAGAAATTTCCACCGGTGAATTCCTAGGATTATGTCTCCGAGAAAGATACCGTGCTTGATCTACTGGAGGATCCTCAGGAGCTTTGCCTTTTCGAGCTCTCTCTTCTGCGGCTTTCTCCTGCCACTTCCGATGCATCTGACTATATTCTTCTAAGTTTGCCATCACATCATTTATGATTCTCTGTTGTTCCTTCGTCAACGGATTTTCTGTTGGAGTCGGAATTGGTGTTCCTTCTTGCACCATTTTGCTCTATCATGCCCCACGGTGTGCGCCAATTGTTGAATCCTCGCTTTGAGCCGAACTCACTTGACGTCGGCCTTCGCCTTATTCTTCCTGCTTTTGGGAATAAATCCCTGATTCAACTCCGATGCTTAAGTTAGAATAGAGAGAAATTAATATATCTAAGGCTAAGCAAGAATTAAATCCCCTTCAAATGAGGGAATAACCGGGTATTTATAGCGGGAAAGGGGGTAAGTGGTTCTAGCAGTCCAAGCTAGTCAGTCATGGTGTCATCTTCGCGTCCTTACACGTGTCATTCCTTCATTGTTAAAGGACACCTGTCACATATGCCAACTGTCGCGCATCCGTGTAACTGGATTGCATAGGTCAGCTTAATTTTACCTTGGCATTAATCCACTATCCAACATCTAGCATATCTTATATTAATTTGTTGATAACTTGACAAAAAAAGTTTAACTATCAATATAGAAAGAAAAAATTGAAAGTAAATAAAAACAAAAATTTGACAATTAGTAGTGTAAAAGAAACGTTAGGCTCATTATCACTATCGTTTTATCTCTTATATTCAGCTGCAACTTATAAATTGTGTTTCAACTTAATTTGTAGATAATTTTACAAAAGAGTTTAACTATTCGTATGGAATGACTTGAATGTAGATTCGCAATTTAAGAAGAAACTTTAGGGACTAAATGAGCTTAATTTGCAATTTCAAACGAAATTTTTTGAGCTGAATTGAAATAAATAGACACTAAATGGGGCCCAGAAAATGAAAAACATCTTCATCAGTTCAAGTTGCAACACCATCAGCGATTTGCAACCCAAATCAGTAGCAAACAGTAACACAAAAAAAAAAAAAAGGCAAGAAAATGAGAAATAGAAAAAAGAGAGTTTTAAACACCCACTTATCACTGATTGAATCATTTATGTTAATGGTAATTTAGTGCAACCAATTTATGCCTTTATCATATGGATCGATCTTAGTGCTTAGATGTTTCCACTGGAGGCACCTGAACTGGGAATTCATCAATTTCTTCTATCCATGGATTCATCTTCCCTTTAGCTGGATTTATGGACCTCAACGCATGCCAAACAGCACTGTTACATTTAAATCCTGAGCCAAATGCAATTTGCCAAGTCCTTTCCCCTTTCTTCATCCTCCCTTTAGCCTCACAATATGCCAATTCATGCCACACAGAGCTGCTAGATGTATTCCCAAACCTATAAAGTGTCATTCTCGATGGCTCCATAAGATAGTCACTGAGATTAAGGCTCTTCTCCATTTCATCCAACACAACTCTCCCACCAGCATGAATGCAAAAATGCTCAAAAGCCATCTTGAAATCGGGATTATAAGGCTTGATTTTCTTACTCTTGAAGATTTTCTTGGCTACTAAAGTGATGAGAAATAGTAGCTGTTCAGACACGGGAAGGACCAATGGACCTAGAGTGATGATGTTTGTTTTTAAGGCGTCTCCAGCAACAGCCATGAGATCTCTAGACAATCCCACACCTACGAATCCCTTTTCATCCTCTTCTTGGTACACACATTTGTAGCTCTTGTCGTCCGCCCCTTTGTGTGTACGGACGGTGTGGATGAGTTGGTACTTTGAACTGCGACGATCGGACCGTTTGTTAGAGAGAAGTATGGCTGCCCCTCCAACGCGAAATATGCAATTTGGAGCCAGCATTGATTTTTTGCTGCCTTCGTATCCGTTGAAGCTTAAGGTTTCCGTACTAACAATACCAGTGCATATGTGTTTCGATGGGCCTGTTACATCACATTCACAAAATATAGATTATTCTATAGTGAACATACACTGTACTCTTACATCCATTTAATTATCAGAACTTATAAGGGCCTGTTTGTTAGGACATTTTAAGTGTAGTTTTTGAGAATATGTTTTACAAACATGCAAATGAACGGGTGAGAGAAAATTATTTTCAAAAACTATATTTGGAACAAGAATATTGAGAAACACTTTCAGCAAAGTAACCGCAATATCATTAAGGAATCAAAAACACTTTTGGAAACTATGTTTTGAAAATAAATTTTTAATCCGTACCAAACAAGATTTGAATAATGAAATAGTTTTTAAAACTAAAACCACATCAAAACCTCTCTTAGAATACCTATGCCGAAGTTTATCGATAATAACATGATAAGTAACTAATTAGCTACACAATATATATATATCTTGGTGTCCCCCATATGTCATTATTGTTGCAAGGGATTGAATTCAAAGTAATCCTTTGAAAAGCTGAGCTCTATCACACAATTTTACGCTTGTATATCTTTGTCATATTGAATATATAGTTGACAATTTAGGATTCAAGTTTAGCCTAGCGTTAAAATTAGTAAGAGACAACTTAAAGGGTCTCAGTTCAAAATCTATTAGGGAAGGTTTCGAAAAGTGTTTTATATTAGGGGTGGGAACCTCTAATTACTCAAAAAAAAAAAAGAAAAAAAAGAAAGAACGTAAGAGAAACCAGTTCACAATTTCTTGTTAATCAATGGCCTTGAAAATTAAATTATGAAAAATTCTTTTCCGTTCCTGATAAATAAAATGATGATAATTATAGTCCGTTGCTGTCATCAATTTATAGTTCTTTATATGCCCATGTGGAAAAGCTCATTTTTTCAATTAGAACGAACACGTGACGTGAATTTTTTAGGACAAATTTAGAATAATTTACAAGAATCTTTTATTTTCTTCTAAAATAAGTGACCCTCGAATTTAGAGTAAAATTAATCCACAATCTTCCTATATTGCCCTCCCTGTGCTTTTTTTTTTCTGCCACAAAAGTTTGACCCGTATGCATGGGAGGACTAAAATGTTTAGTGTGACGAAAGAGTGTGTGATTAATTGTTCTTAAATGTATTTTAAGGGATAAAAAAGAGAGTAATGTTAGACTCAGCAACTTTCTGATAGCAACTCATATGACATGCATTCATTACTTATATTTTTATTAATATCACATAATTTTGCTATCAAAAAATTACTATAATTTGTTATTGAGTCTATAATTACTCTAGAAAAAAAATAGTTGTGATATGCTGTAAGGGGTTAGTTTCACTTTTTAAGGGACTAAAAATTACTTCTATATAGTTAAGACTATTTTGTTTCTTATTGCTTGAAAATTAGAGGCAGGAAATGCTTCGAATTTTGGATTTTTTAATTAATCAAACCTCATTTAAACTTGATTTGAGGAAATCGAATCGACTTTGGTATTCAATTTTCAGTTTGAGACCAATTAATCGATTCGAAATTTACCAAATCTAGTAATTGAATTCGAACTGGGTAATGCGAACCGAATTTAAATTCAATTCAGTCAAAATTAATCATCGAAAATAACCATGAAAGCGTGGAACACACTAGGGTAAAACTTACTGTTTTAAATTTACATTCGGAAATATTATATATATAGGAAATATTATAGTTCTTTCTGCTTCACTAGACCATTCCTTTAGTGGATAATGGCCTATGAAGTATTACCTATACAGTTGCATAACTCATTGCATAAGCCATTATCTCTTAAATAATGATCTTGTGAAGGGACTATAGTCTTGTCTTGCCCTCCATTTCACTTGAATAGTTCACTTTAAATTAAATTTTTTTTTTTTTGTAATACAAGAGTCCACTTTTTAATTTTTTTAGTTCTCATACCTTTACTAATATAATCATATATGGTCCACAGTTAGTCCAATACCTAATAAGGAAGATATAAATGGACTAAATGATGTCAAATTAGATATTTTAAAGGGTGAATGTTGTACATTGATCAAAATAGACTCTTCTAATGAAATGGAATGAGTAATACATAAGAAAACACAAGTGAAGAGATTGCTCTCCTATTGTCACGTGGCATCATCATATTAAATATATTTTTGTTATTATCTTTTGAAACTACAATGCAAATTATTATTTAAACTCAATTCTAATTTTTTTAACAATGAACTATAATTTTTTCTATGGTAAAAGTGTAATATAGAAAATCTATCATCTAAGACTATTTTTTTAATCATTATAATTATTTGAGTTTAATATATCATGATAATCAACCATTATTTTTCGTTTACTTATTTTCATGTGACATCTCATAATAATTTGGCTCATTGAATAATTGTTTTTAATTTTTTCATCATTTGAATCTCTCTCTTGATAATTATTTTATATTCTTAAATTTTGTTTAAATATTATATTTCTCTTGCTCATATTTATTACTAAGTGAAACTACATAATTTTTTTACATTGCGTAGAATAAGACGTGGGAAAAAGAATAAAGGATCTGAACTCGAAAATAACTAGTACTGAACCCTTCATTAATGCTATTACTAATTACGGTGAGAAATTAAGTGCTTTAATTACGAGTAAGGTTAAAATAAAAATAGAAAAGTTACTAATTACTGTGGGAAACTAATTACTGTAAATGACAAATATTTTGAAACAAAATGATAAAAGTTAAAATGACAAATATTCTGAAGAAGATGAAATATTTAATTTCTTTTTTTCAAATAAATAAATAAAAATCATAAAATTAAATTTGTAACCGAGATGATTATTACTTTATCTACAGAATTAATTAGAAAGAGATCATAACAGTACTATACCTGTAAAAGATCTTTGGCCAAACCAATCGCAATAATACCAGCACTGCATCCCATACCGCCAAGATTATAACTCAAAATATTCCCTCTTAACTTGTAATGGTTGACAATCGTAGCAGAGAGAGAAGGTGTTGGACAAAACAAGCTGCAATTAACCACCAGAATGCCAATATATTTAGCCTTCTTGCCCGTCTTTGCCAACAATTGATCAATGGAACCAAAGATGACCATCTCAGCCTCCTTCCTGGCCTCAGCTAAGCTGAAGTTTGGTGGAGCTTGCAATGCTGCTTTAGGCAGATGAGTTTTCGGACCGAGTCCTGATTGCTCGAAAACCTTCTTTTGGAATGCTATAGTTTCTTCATCAAATCTCCCACCAAGTCTCCCTAGCTCTAGGAGTTGTTCTACAGAGGCTTGATGTTCTGGTCCAGGTTTGAAGCACGCGAAATCCACTAGGTATATTTTCCTAGGCCTAGATAGGAAGTAAAATGTGGCTAGGAAAACGGCGAGGGCTGAAAATATCGTTACTGAAACAAGATTTAGTCTCAGTTGATCCCATAATATGACTAAGTCATTTATTTCAAGGGTGGACAGGTGAATTGAAACAGCTCCCCAAAGAGGAAGCAAAAGTAGGTGAATCGCATGGGAAATGAGGTAGTGGTAGCCAAGTTTGACGTACTTGAGCCTAACTGATTGTTGAAAATTTGGGAGATTTGGCTTTCCCTCAATTTCTCCATTTGGTACTAGTTTGGAGAAACTCACACTTTTGCAATCCTCCATTGTGTAGGGAAGGAGATTTAAAGGACGGGGTTGCTGGTTATTAATTATTATGCTTGGGTGGATGTCACGTTATTTCATAAGGTAGTAAATAACTTCAGACTTGTTGTTTACTGAATATTAGTAAATCGTTCTTACCACTTTTAGTCGACCATACGATTCTCAAATTACCACGTGCTACCTTACTACTCTGGAAATCGGGCAAATATATATATGGATTCGAATCCATTGCTGTTTTAGAACGAAACATATAAAAAAGTTGTGTACCGTATATATTATATATATATATATATATATATATATATGCGCAAAGGGAACTGCGTGTCTCTTTACACCTTAGGAACTGATTAGGAAGAAACTGTCGAAGGTCAAAGCCACATGATTTAGACTTTAGAGCTATACTAATTGATGTGGACGGTTGTACACATGCGGATAATGTTGCCAAGGACCTTGTGATTAAGTGACAAGCTCTTACAAAACCTTTAACTCACGTTCGAATTTGATAAAACAAAGGAAAAACTATCCTGACCAACTTGTTTATGAATTCGAACCAAGTGCAAGAAAGAGGTGTGAAACATGCGAATAACTAGGCAGAGCAAGAACCTAATTAGCTAAGTTTCATGCAAGTATGTAAATTACGACATGCAAATACATAAAGCAATAAAAGGAGGTACTTCAAACACTAAGTTTTTGATCTGAAATACACTAAATATTATTGATGATTTCGGTCCCTTTATATAGATGTAGGGCAGCCGAAAATAATACAAGAATTAGAAGAGAAAAAGAAGTAGAATTGGAAATTAACCAAGAGGTTAATTTCTTGTACAATTACCAAACCCGGAAAGAAGTAGGAATGGTAAGAAAAGGTAAGTAGAATTCGGTTTTACCTTAAACATGAGGTAGCCGAATTTTGTAAACTAAAAATCAAGAAAAGAATAAAATTCCTACTCCCAAAAAGAATAAGGAAATCCTTTTTGGAAACTAACTTAAAAAAAATTAAAATAACTTAATTAAAAATCCGAAAAATCCCTAAACCGTGTGGCTTCTCCTTGGGCTGGCCGTGTGGGCTTTCTCCTTGGATGGGCCGTGCGGCTTCCCTTGTGGACTCCTTGGGCTGGCCGAAAACTTGTGGGTTGGTCCATGAGTTTTGGGTCGGCCCAAATTGTAGGGAATTTTATTAATTTGTTTCTTTTAAGTCCAAGAACCTCCCGGCATCTTCAAGACTTCAAGAAACAACCTTCTTCATCATTTGGACTTGGTGAATTGCGCTTCCTCTTCAAAGATGTGTAGAAGATTCGCAATTTGCACATTTCCTCCTTTCTCCTCCAAGGCGTGGGCTTCTACAATCAACTGAGCATCCTGATGGCAAGCTTGAACAAGGTTGTTGAGTGCATCTCGAACCTTCTTCGCTCTGCTTCTGGTCATTGGCCTAGTAATGTCTACAAGTGCATCCCTCTGATATGGACTTGGATCTTGAAGCATCGTAGGACCTCTATGTAGAACTCGAACATCCTCCTCAACTTCTCAGGAATCACTTGTAGGTTGACTTGTTGCGTGTTGACTTTGGATGCCCGCATCACTAATCAACTGAGTAAATCAAAATTTGACACAAGTGGCTCACCACTGAATACTAAAAAAAAAATTCTTGCCACTTTAGTCGTCCATACGTTTCTAAAAATCACCACGTGCAATCTCACTACTCTTGAAATTGGGCAAATATATACATATGTATATATAGGGATTGGGGTCAATTGCTGTTTTAGCACGAAACTATCAAAAATTTGTCCACCGTTTACTATATATGCAAAGGGTACTGTGTGTCTATCTGTCATTTGGTTAGAAATGCGCGTTACTTTTTATATTACATGTGGACTTTTCTAAAATGTACTACTATTACCTTAGAAATCAATAACCTTTCTTACATACAAAATAAGCACTACTTTTTTAAACAAACACTAGTTCTACCATATTTTGCAGCAAAACATCTTATTTTACAACTATTTCTTTTACTGTTAAAATTGATAAACGACATTTTTGTTTTCCTAGAAATAGACATTCGCAACTAATTAAATCCACAATATCATAATATACAGGAGATACTTTTAAAGTTAAACCCAACATATTTTTTACAAGAAAAAGTGTCACTTATTGCTTAAAAATAAAAAATTCCGCATGCGTGGAAATAAACTTGATCCCGACGGTGTGGCGCATGATTAACTGATTAAAAAGTAAACGACTAAACTATTGAAGGTCAAATTAAGCCACATGATCTGGGGATATACACGAATCAAATGGCTAACTAGTGAACTTGATCAAAAAGAAAAATGGCATTTTAGTCCTTTATGTATGGACATGTGAGTTTTAGTCCCTTTTGTTTGTAACTAAAGTAGTTTTAGTCTATTTACCTATAATTGAAGGTTGAACAAGTCACTTGCGTCTTTTTACAGAATTCATAAACTTTGGGTTAAGATGTAAACTGTAGAACTTAAAAATTGTACTTTTGATGCCCTATATTTGATCATGTTAAAGTTTTAATTCTCTCAGTCTTAAGACCTTTTACAAGAATTTCCTAACTTAACTCTAAGTTAGAAAATCTTCCTAAATCCGTAAGACTAGGAAAGGATCTTTTGCCCATATCCTTGCTCAAGGATCTTTAGGTCTTACTCAAGATTCCACCTATCGTAGAGATGAATGTTTAGCTTAATCCTTCTCAAGGATGCAGGACTTACTCAAGACTCCCCCTTTCTTCAAATCTCCCTTTCACCTCGCCTATCTCTTCAACAAGATATTAGGATTTTTTACAATGTGCCTCAACCACTCACTTGGTTAGGACTTATACAAGGTTTACAATGAAGTTTTTGCTCAAAACAAATGTGAGCTAAAATGATGAGAAGTGGAAATACAATTGGACGTTAACAAGTCTTTTTAGAAGAATGCAATGCTTGAATTTTTCTCTTAAAATGTGTTGAAATTATGTAGATGATAGTTTAGCTCAATTTGACATTCTTGTCTTCATATTGGGCTATTTATTTATTTATATGAGCACACCTCTTCCATTCTAACGGCTATAAAATTAATGTTGGAAACTGAAGCTTCGAGGTCGAGCTTTGAGCTCGAGACTTCGACTTCGACGCCTGCATTTTGAATTCTTCTCTCTAACAGACATTTCATTTGGCGCGTAGTGTAATTAATGCATTTTGGCACATTCTTTGTTTTCTTCTGTTTCGACATCGAGAACCTGTCGAGGTTCAAGTTCGTCACTTCATAATATTTTGGCCAGTGAGCTCGACAGCTGTCGGCTACCAGTCGACGTGATCAAGCTCGAACAATTCTTGGGAGGCTTCAAGGTCGACTAGCTATTGATACTGGAGCTTGAGAACTTTTGGGTTTCATTAAGCTGTTGACTTCTTATCGAGATACTGGAACTCAAATATGCTAGACCTATGGTCTTAATCTTAATTTTGATTAACAGTTAACAAATATATGATTTTGTTTAATGCTTTGCACTTGAAGAGTTGCGTAGAAAAATGTAGAACAAGTGCAGCAAAATAGAGTGTCCGAGTCGGACAACATATTGCATGGTGGCCGGTCCAGAAATTAAAGAAACGAAAAAACTGTGAGAAAGAAGAAGCTGTACGAGTTCTTATCCGAGTCGGACAGAAACTAGCATGAAGACCTAAATTCAAGAACCGCTTCAAAGTCGTGTGTCGACATCCTCTCAAGCTCGAAGCTTACCTAGAAATATTTGACTTAACCCACATCGACAAGTCCACGACATCAGTTGAGCTCTCGGGTTTAAATTGATTGAAGAAATGAACTCAACCTTTACTGGCTCTCAACGTTGAAGCCAGGCCTACGAGTTTTCACTCGTCTCACATAGTTAATTGCACAAACTAGCCATTAGAGACAAAAACGGCCATTTTGTGATAGCTGCGATTTGCCCTGCGATTTTCCATGCGACTCCGACAAGGCTTTTTCCTAACAACTTTCAACTAGCCGTTAATAGTCGTTGCAAGCTATTTGGCCACTTCCATAAGTATCCCTAAGCTGCAAAAAGATGGATAATTATCCCCCACAAATCTCCTACACTCAAGCAACATTCCTAAGCTTCATTTCATACATTTACTTATCAAAATAGCCATTTAATTAAGCTTAGATTTGAGTGAGTTAGAAAGAAGCCTTTGTGCTCAACTTTTGTATTTCATTTGTAAACTCCATTGTGGAGATTCTATCATTGTAAACACACTGAGGGAAGTCCTAACCACTTGTGAAGTGTTGTAGGCACATTGTATTTGAGGTAAAGTCCTAAACTCTTGTTTAAGAGTTAGGCAAGAAGAAACGGGGAGAAAGAAGAGAAGGAGAGATCCAACTAAAGAGGTTGAGTTTGGGCAATTGTACGAGTCCTAGCTTGAGATAAGTTAGGCAATTGGGGTTAAAGACCTATCCAAGAGTTTGGATTATACAAAGGGTAGAAGTCCTAGCTTAGAGTTAAGATAGACATTTGTCAAAGTCTTGATCAAGAGGTTGATTGAGCAAAAGTGTTTTTGTCTAGGCAAGAGGACTCTTGAGTAAGACCTCAAATCCTTGAGAAATGATAGAGCAAAAGATCCAATTGCTCGCTTTAGACAAAAGAGTCTTAATCTAGAGCTAGATTAAGCAAGGGAGTCCTACTCTAGAGCTATGTTAGGCAATAGAAAAGTCTTGAGATTAAGAGAGTAATCTTGAGCAATTGTAAGGGATTGAAACACTCCTTTAAGTGTTTCCTAGTTGATTAGAAATCTCAAGTTGTAGAACTTGGGGAATGGAGTAGGATTCAAGGGCCGAACCACTATAAATTTGGTGTGTTCTTGCTTTGGTTGTTTATTTACTTTCATGTTTTACAAATCATCAATCACACACTTCACCTAGAAGTCTAGTTCTAAAGTGTTTTAAAAATTGTCTTTGAAATGGTTTTTCAAAGTTCTTTGTAGAAGAAATATTTTTAAATGGTTAAGAACATAATCTACCCCCTCCTCCTCTTAGGTTCATCTTAGGTTGCTATTGATAGTTGGGATTTCGATTGGTATCAGTTGTGCTTTATTTTGTAGGTTTAACAACCTTTGAGTTAAAGATCATTTTTGCAACCTTTGTGATTTTTAGAGTCTTATTTGCTTGATTGACTATTTGTTCTTTATTTTCTCAAATTTGCACAAAATGACTAAAGGTAAGAAAGCCACCAAGAAGGTGATAAAGCTAGCTAAGACTTGGGATGATTCTTCAAGTGAGGTAGAGAAGAAAGCACACAAAGATGCTTTGTTGGGAGTGAGCTACAAGAGGTAACAAATTCTTCCCAATATTTATCATGTGGTAGTGAAATGCATGATAGTCATAGCGATAATGATGATGCTAAAAATGCTAAAATATATAAGTTTCACACTTTAATGCATGATAAATGTATGAATGCCATGGAAATAAATGTTATGCTTGAAAAGAAAAACAATTCTTTAGAAATTCATGTTGCTTTATTAAACGAAGAAAACTCTACTTTGAAGTGTGATAATGATAAGTTAAGAAACAAAGTATATGACATAAGTACTTTGCTATATAATGAAGATGCAAAGTACATTGATTTGAAAAAGTATTATGAGAATCCTTTGGAAGAAATTGAAAATTTGAAAATGTTGAATTTGAAGTTTTTAAATGAAAATTCTCATTTGATTGAAAAAGTCAAATCATAGGACTCTTTGAAAACTAAATATGATTTGATGAAGGTGAAGATTGATGACTTGAGTTCTAGCTTAGAAAAGCTAACTTAAGGTAAAAACAACTTAGAGAAGTCGTTTGACAAAAAAAAGGTATGAAGTGATAAGCATGGCTTGGGTTATCGAATAACCAAAATGGTGGTATACCATCTACTTCTACTACCTTTGTAAATGCTTCTAAGGAAAATAAATTTTCCTATCCTTCTTATGAAAATAAGAAGAAGAGCATGAATCACGCTTGGAAGTACATGATTTTGGAAAGAAAGATTTTAAAAATGATAATAGGTTTTTAAAAAAGGCTAAAATAGACGATTCATTTTATACGCCTAAGAAGAAGCATGTTCCCTTTAGGCATAGTGAAACTTGTTGTCATTTTCATGATTTTGCTTTATGTGCCCCAAAAAGGATGTTTGCCTGTTAAATGCTCATACATCTCATTATGCTCCTAGATACATGAATGTGCATAGTTCATTTCTAAATGAACATAGAAGACATTAGCATAAGAAAAATGATTCTAGGAACTATAATGCATTATATATCAAAAAGAATCATGTTTCTCATATGCCTTTGAAAAGGCATAGTGTAGTTGATTATAATAGAGTCATATGCATATAGAAGATATGGTAGGACAATTCCTTTAATTGATGCACCTATTGTATGCAATTATTGGGGTAGAAATGATCATCTTTCACCCAAATTCTTTGATAGAAAAAATGTGAAAAATGGTAGAAAGGTATGGAAAGTAAAGGAACAAGCTAACCCCCTAGGACCCAATAAGTGTTGGGTACCAACATCTTGTGCTTGATTTCCTTGTAGGTCCTTGATGATACTTTGTGAACTAAATCTCAATGAAGAGATGCTTGAAAGTAGCAAAGATGGTTGATGTAGCCAAATGGTGAAAAATGCAAAAATTATAAAAATGGCTTAAATAATGGTAATGAGCCATTAAATGCTCTCATTTGAGGTAACATGTATCATCTCTAACTTACTTTGAGTGCTTTATAATTGTTTTAATGATTATATGCAAATTGAGTTGAATATGATGAACATGTGTGATTTAAGTTCAAAATGATGGTTATGTGATATAAAATGCATGTTATGTTTAAATGAGAAATTTGATTTGTATGTTAACTTCATATCCTTGAATCATTTTGATTGAAAGCATATTTTGATGAAAATCTTTGGGGCTTTATGAGCTTTATTGGAAAATAGCTAGAAGTTTAACTTGAGGTTGACTTTTAAACTTTTACATGCTCTGAAGATGAAAATTGGTCTAATGTTCTTAGAATGATATTTGAAATATTCTAAGACCAATTTTGAAGTTAAAAGACTCAAGAAGAGATGAGTTATGTAACATAGAGAAAATTTGAAATTTACCTTTGGTTGATGAGTCTTTGAGTGATAAAATCTTAGAATTGCATGTTTTAGAGTTAAAATGATGCATTAGAATCTATGTTATCTTTGGTATCTTGAAATCTTGCATTTTAAAAGAGTTAGAACACTTTATTTGAAGATAGCAAGAATTAAACATGTTTGCATTACTTGAAATGGTTGACCAAGTGGTTGACTTTCGATTTACATATGTTTTAACTTACTTGAGATTTTAAACATGAACTTATTGATAATTTGAAGTTGCTCACATGAGAAAATTAAGGTTATATGATTCAAAATGGCAAACTTCAATGATTGTATTCCTTGTATGCTTAAAATTGAAAAGGTTGACCAAGTAATTGACTTTGAAAATATGCATGTTTTGGATTGTTTGAATTTTTATAATTTAATTTGGTTAGTTTATCCTTTAAATTCTTTTGGCTATTTCTTGTAATTTGCGCATTTTTATTGTACCATCATTTATTTTTATAGTGAATTGATGGTGAAAACTACAAGTCGTTAGTAAACAAGTGTTATTCTCTTCGTCCTTATAAAGACATAGTGTAACAAGATGTGCTTATTGCAACGTGCATGCGTTCATTGCCACAAGTAACATATTTAGTTGATATTGAAATAAACTCATTTTACCGTTTTAATATATGAGTGATACATGCAAATCATTTTTGTATGGAAGGTAAGTAAGTCAATTAATCAACTTGCATTGTCTACACGCAAATAACAAGGACTTGCAATTTGGCCAATAAAGAAGGTCTCCATCTCAATCCTCTAGTCATTTTAGCCGAAGACCTTCTTTAGTGAGGATGCAAATCATTTTCGCTTGCAAGAATTCCACACACATTTAATGGGAGTCAAGTCAATTCGTCTGGAATGGATCATTCGTGCCTCACTTTAAAATTTTTAATTTTATTTCATTTTATTTTCACCGTTCTCTTTTGGTCTTCATGAAACTACAAACTACGTGTAATTTGTGTTCAAATAGCCCAAAACTACATGAAATTACTAAAGATGCATAATATAACTATTTAGCCATTAAATCTGGGAGGTTGCTTATAGCCTTTGGAAAACTGATGATGAATATGACTTTGAAAACAAAATAAAAAATAATATTATAAGGCTCCAAAAGCACGAGCTCACAAACACTTATTGTAAGTATCAACTTATTATTTGAAGAGTCCACTTTCAATATACAACTTATTATGTTAAGGTACCACATCTAAAATAG
Organism: Leptodermis oblonga; assembly: GCA_016801395.1. NCBI lineage: Eukaryota > Viridiplantae > Streptophyta > Magnoliopsida > Gentianales > Rubiaceae > Leptodermis > Leptodermis oblonga. The sequence goes on along the minus strand of CM028760.1, from coordinate 17,333,430 downwards.
TTAATTTAACACAAATTATTTTATTTATATTCTTATTTATTAAAATATAAGCTAATCGTGAAACATATAAAGTATAAAATAAAAAATAAAAACAGATAACGAAATTAAGTAATATTTGGAAATCATGCAGAGAAGTCGATCTGTGCCACAGGTTCTTTGAAGGGGTCAAATTGGCAATGAAATTATGTGATTAATATGTTATGTTTGTTTGGTTTCATAATTTTCCAAATTCACTCTTCACCTTGCATGGTTGCATTCATGGTGAGGTCTGTTTCTGGTCTTTGTAGATTGGGAAATCTAGACTAGTTCAGATCACTTGCATCTGTAACAGAAAATCTTTTGGCTGTATTTTGTAATTTGGGTATTTTTAACGTAAATTAGCGTTTGACTTCAATGTGCCTTTGTTTATTTTTATTATGCATTGATGGTGCAAGTTACAAGTCATTTCGAAACATATAGCCAAATTATTGCATAAGGCATGCTCATTGCAACATGCATTTGAAATCTAACTCGATGCGTTCTCTATCACAACTCACAAATAACCTCTGTATCAAAATAAACTCATTGTGTTATTGTTATTGTATATGATTGATACATAATATGCGGATATTTTTGTTGGGTAAAATTCCAAACATTTTTGTGACAATTAATTAAGTCAATTGGTCAACTTGCGTTGTCCATACCCAAATAACAAGAGGAATCTAACTGGATTGCGAGTTGGATGACAATGATTTCATGAATAAAGATGGTTTCATCGTGACTGTAAATATAAAAGACAAGATGCAAATCATTTTCGTTTGCAAGAATTCCACACATATTTTATGGGAGTTACGTCAACTAGTCAACTTACATTGTTGACATCCTAAATGACAATAATCCAATTGATTGATTTGAAATATTTTATTCTAATTTTCTAAAATCAACACGATGCATACAAAAAATATAATAGATCTTTTTTCTTTTTAGACAGATAGGTCTTTTTTTCGGATATCCGAAAACATTTTTATTTGTAACAAATAAATGTATATATATATATATATATATATGTATACATATACACTTAGAAAACAAAACCACTCACTTAGGCTCCGTTTGGATAAGTATTTCAAAAATATTTTTATAAAAGTGTTTTTCAAAAAGCCTTTATAGAATATGTTTTGGAAGTTTCTTTCACTGAAATATGTGTTTGGATAAGTATTTTATAAAAGCATTTTTTGAGTTAAAAATGTTTTAAAAGATGTTTGGACAAGTATTTGAAAAATACATTTTTAAATTATGTATGATGCGAAAAATTATATTTGTAGTATGTAAACCAAATTTTTTATTTTCGCTAGGCAAAGTGTGGGGCCAAGGTCGGGGCAAGCTGGGCTGGGTCGGGCTGGGTGCGGATTGGGTACGAGCCAGGTCGGGCTGAGGTAGGGCTAGGGGCGAGGTCGGGTTGGGTCAGGGGCATGTTAGGCCGACCCGCAAATTTTACTTAAAAATACTTTAAATTTTTGTAACTATTTTATAAAACATGTTGAAAGTGTATTTTAAATACATTTTACTTAAAATTATTTCTTAAAAACATTTTTCAATTTTTTTAAACACCATTTTAAATTTTTTTTTAACTATTAAAACACTAAAAATGTTTTTCAAGTATTTGTCCAACATGACCTCATATACTATATATATATATATATATATATATATATTTATATATGATGGAGTAGAGGGAGTTTCATCAATTAATCAACATGAATCAGTCCCAATAGAAGTGTTCTTATTTGTAAGATTTTTATGTTTCAATTTCAGAAAGTCATTTTTTTTTTTATAAGATACAACACCTAAAATAACTAATTTTATACAAGATTTTTCACTTTTATATACTTACATATAAGTAGGGGTGTCAAACGGGTGGGTTGGACGGGTATTAAATGGGTGTTAAGTTAATGGGTAATGGGTACTCATTACCCATTCAATTAATGGTCTTAACTCAAATGGGTAATGGGTAATGGGTAACTATGAGTACCCATAATACCCATTATACAAAAAATGTAAGGCTTATTTAATGGGTTATTAATAATTTTAAATTTTTTTTTTTAGTTTCATTTTAATTCTTTTTTTTTAAGCGAATTTTAATTGTTTGAATCTATTCTAAAATTTGAAATATTAAATATTGTATTGCCCCACCCAAGGCCGAGGCCCAAAACTGGGCCTGAGACCAGAAATTGGGCTCGGCTCGAAACTCCCGAAACCGGACCCGGCCCGAAACCGATCCAGAACTGGGCCTGAGCCATGGGCTCGAATCCAAACCCAGCCCGAAATCCGAGCCTGAACTCGACTTGGAACCCGAATGAATTTTGAATTAGTATTTATAAGTGGGTAATTTAAAAATATTATAAAAGAACAAATGGAGAAAAAACGCAAAGTAATTGTAGGATACGAAATAAATAAATAAATAAATTGGAAGAAAAAAAATAAAACGGGTCCACTAAAATAGGTGAATTGTTGGGTTTTTGTTTATACTTTTAAAGGTAGTTTTGAATGGGTATTTCTGGTACCCATGATGGGCAGATTTTAAGATACCCAATGGGCTACCCTAAACCCGCCCATTACATATTTAGCCCAAGCCCACCCAACCCATTATTTTTTTTTAAGTGAGCTTTATTGGGTTAATACCCAATGTATTTGGGCAATTTTTGATTTAATGGGTTTTTCTGCCACTCCTACTTATAAGTAAGGATTAATCGTGGATCACAAATTATTATATTAGTAATTGACATGTATTGTAATAAAATTTAAAATAGACTGTTTTATTATAATAAGAATTTATTTAAAAATGTGAACTTCTTCGATAATACAGAATAGAGAGTATTTTGTAACATACTCCCTCCGTTCCATTAGAAGGGTCCAGTTTGAGAAATATATTTTGTTCCATTAGAAATGTCCAGTTTCAATTTTTTTACATCTCTTACCCTTACTAACATAATTATATGTGGTCTATAATTAATCCTTACTTCTTAAGTAAGGATATAAATAGAACAAATGATGATAAATTAAGTATTTTAGGTATTGTATCTTGACATCCATAATAAGTTGTACATAAGTAAAAATGAACCCTTCTAATAGAACGAGAGAGTAACTTCCTTTCAAATATACAAATGTCCTACATGTGATTCCCAGAATATTTTTATTTGCTAGAAATCAACACACATTTATGGGAGGTAAGTGAATTTGTTGACTTGCATTGTTGATACGACATTATCACATCAGTAAAAGTCTACGCAACATAAAATAAATAGAAATTTAATTCTTTTATTTAGGAAAAAGTTTAATAACTGAACTTTTTTAATGGCATGGTAAAGATTTTAAAATTGAAATGATTGGGCGGACTTTGTAAGACAATTTATCTTGTTAAATATTATTGGACCAAAAAGATCAAAGCGGATTTTGAAAATATGTTTCTGAAAAACAATAATGTCAATAGTGTATTAAAATGTAAAAAGTGAAGTTATATAGTAAAAATGTGTTTTAAATTAGATTAAAATTTATTATACAAGATAAAAAATAAAAACAGAAAAGAAAATTAATTAAATAATGTTTGGAAATTATATATGCAGAGAAGTCTGCACCACAAGATAGCCAGAGACGTTACAAAATTAATGGATGTTGTGAGGTTCTTTGAAGGGGTCAATTTGACAATGAAATTATGTGATTAATATTTTTTTTTTTTGAGAAAGGCATTATATGCCAATTATTAACTAAACAAACACACCCAATGAAACAACCACAAACACGGAAAGACACACATTATATGCCAATTAATAATTTATGTTTTGTTTTGTTCCATAATTTTCCAGATTCTCCCTTCACCTTGCATTGTTGTGAGGTCTGTTTCTGATCTGACAGAAGGGCGTCATTGTGTAGGCTACATCAAATACAAGTCTTTGTAGATTAGGGAAAGTAGACGATTCCATATCATTTGCATCAGTTGAAAAAAATGTTATTTTGGTTAGTTTATCCTTTAAATTCTTTTGGCTATTTCTTGTAATTTGCGCATTTTTATTGTACCATCGTTTATTTTTATAGTGCATTGATGGTGAAAACTACAAGTCGTTTCGAAACAACTGTTATTCTCTTCGTCATTATAAAGATATAGCGTAACGAGAGGTGCTTATTGCGACGTGCATGGGTTCATTCCCACAAGTAACATATTTAGTTGATATCGAAATAAACTCATTTTACCGTTTTAATATATGAGTGATACATGCAAATAATTTTTGTATGGAAAGTAATTAAGTCAATTAGTCAACTTGCATTGTCTACACGCAAATAACAAGGACTTGCAAGTTGGCCAATAAAGAAGGTCTCAATCTCAATCCTCTAGTCATTTTAGCCGAAGACCTTCTTTAGTGAGTATGTAAATCATTTTCATTTGCAAGCATTCCACACATTTAAAGGGAGTCAAGTCTTAATGTTGAAATATTTTATTATAATTGTCTAAAATTAATACAACATATACAAAAAATGTAAGGCTCTGTTTGATTCTTATGGAATTGAGGTATGGAAATGGAATTGGACCCTGAATTCCAATTCTTATGTTTGTTTGTATAATATTTATAAGAAATGAAATTGAATTCCAATTTCAAATACTTCCAATTCCACAATTTCAATTCTTTGGTAGATCTAAGAATTCTAATTCTATATTTATGAATTGTGTGTGGTTGTGTATGTGTATGTGATTTTTTTTTTTTGTCCCCCCTCCCCGTATCACCCAAGCCCCTATTCCCCAAACCAATTTTTTTTTCATCCCAAACCCCACACACCCACCCCCCAATACCCACCACCACCGCCCCCCCTCCCCGGCAACCTCCCGTATTCCCCTCACCCCACTCACTCCCCACAAAGAAAAAATTCACCCAGGCCCCCTGCACTTCAATTTTAAAAATAATTTATTTTTCCAAGTTTCAATTTTAGTTTTTCACTTTTCAAAATAATAAATAAAATAATTTTAATTATTTTATTTAAGAAACTATAAATTATACATATTTTTAAAGTTATATTATATATATTGATATATTTTTGCAACAAAGTTATTATCATTACAATATTCTTACTAGCTTAAGAAAATATAGGATGAAAAAAAATAATTGAGCTGAAAAAAATATTTTTTTAGAAAAAACTGAAGAAAAAAACATGGAAGAAAAGCAATTTTAAAATATGCAAAATATGATAATTTATATTTTTAAATAAAATAATTAAAACAATTTATTTATAAATTTTGAAACTAGAAAATTAAAACTAAAGTTGTAGAAATTTTGGGATTTTTTTCTTGAAAGTGGGGGGACAGAGAGAAAATGGGGGTTGGCCCCGGGGGGTGGGGTGCTGGGGAATGGGTGGTTTGATTTTGGTTCGGGGGGTCTGGGGATTTTTTTTGGTTCGGGTTGGGCTGGGGTTTTTTTTTAATTATTTTATTTTTTGTCATTTTAAAGTTATTTGAAAAAGAAAATTCAAAACGTGTCAGCTCCAATTGTGTCTCGAACTCGACCAAACTTTTCGATTTGGTTGGTATCGATTGGGACACACCTAATATTAATAACACAAAAAAAAATTTTAAAAATGACTATTTTACCATTATAAATGAATTCTAATTCTGTATAAAATTTTAAGTATTCAAACAAAATAATTAGAATTGTAATTCAATTTCTACATAATTCTATCACTTTACCAAACAAAGAAATTCAAATTGATTTACAATTCCAATTCCAAAATTCAAATCTATAGAATTCCAATTCCAATTCCAATTCAATTCTAATTCCATTTAATCAAACGGACCCTAATAGAAAATCTATTTATAAGAATTTTACGCATATACAAAATAAAACCAAAAAGGAAAATAGTAGTTCTATTCGCAAGAATTTTAAACATATATTTCTACATAGAATTAATGATATTTTGAGTTACGTAATGAGCAAACACAACCAAAAAAGGAAATTGTGTGTATATATATATCTTTAATAGTAGTTCATGGCCTCCACCCAGGACCTTTCCATAGTGCATCACCAAATCCAAATGGGAAAGATTATCCTTTTCTTACTGTTTCTTGCAGTACTGCAATACTGCTTCGCACTGCCATTGATGAGCAGCTCCTCCACAGACGAGGCTGCTCTTTTAGCCATCAAATCTCAAATTACATTTGATCCCTCCAACATCTTAGCCACCAATTGGACCAAAGGCTCCTCCTTTTGCAATTGGATTGGCATCACTTGCAACCACAAGCACCAAAGGGTATCGGCCTTGAACCTTTCCGGCCAAGGATTGAAAGGCTCGATAGCCAAAGAAGTTGGGACTCTCTCCTTCCTTGTTTCTGTGGACATCAGCAAAAATAATTTGCATGGCTCCATTCCTGAGAGCCTTCGATTCCTAACCAGAATTCAAGACTTATTCCTATATAATAACAGTCTCAGTGGACCTATTCCTCCGGCCATTTTCAACATTTCTTCTCTTCGGGTTATTGATTTCAAGTACAACTTCCTCCATGGGAGTCTACCTGAGGATCTCTGTAGTAATCTCCCAAAATTGGAAAGCTTCAATGTCTCATTCAATAGGCTAAGGGGGCCAATTCCAGATTCTCTTTCTCAATGTTCAGAAATCAAGTTTCTTTTTATGTCACACAATGAATTTACAAATGCCATACCTGAAAATATTGGGAACCTGTCAAAACTGGAGCGGTTGTATATTGGTTTCAACAATTTGACTGGTATGTATATAAGACTTTTCTTTTTCTTGGAATCACTTTAACATGCTCATCCTTCATCTCATATATAATTCAAATGTAACCAATTTTTTTAAAATATTTTTTGGTCTAAGTTTGCTCTTCTTTATTTTTTCAGGCAAGTTACCTTCGACCTTGTTTAATATATCTTCCATGAAAATTTTAAGTGCTAGATATAATTCGATATCAGGCAGACTTCTAGAAGATATTTGCAAGAAAAGCATGAATCTTGAACAGTTGTTTCTTTCTTACAATTTCATAACTGGAAAAATACCTTCTCCTGTGTCATATGTCAATCGCTATAACGGATTGATTTGTCTAACAACAATTTGGAAGGAAGAATTTCAATTGGAATTTGGAATATGTCGTGGCTTCAGTATTTATACCTGGGCTACAACAAATACTTTTGTTTTGAGGGAAATTCAGATTTGAATTTAGGAAATTCTTCCTCTTTGTTTATTGTGCGAGTCAAGTTTCTTGGCTTATTTTTTTATTTTTTATTCTTCTGTCTCATTCAAAGAGTTCACTTTGTATTACTGAAAATGATAATACAATATGGACTCTTTGAATGGGACGGAAGGAGTACTTTATTTTAATAAAAGATTATCTTGCTATTTAATTGAAAAAAGAGAAATTTTTTTTATAGGGGCAGTAAAGTTTTTAAAATGATAAAGGAATGTATAATTTTCCTATAATTTTTAAAAAGGGTGGTAAAGTATTGGCTAAAAATTGTACAATAAAAATATTTTAAATCTATAATTTAATTTAATCAGTACTAATAAAAAGTGCATAAAAAAAATATCATTTCAATACATTTATATTCTTTTATTAATAATAATTTAATAAATTTATGCTTTTGCATCTAAATGGCGTGGTGCTTTTTTTTTTTCTTTTTTTTTTAATAATTGGCGTGGGGTCACTGGGACACATGCCTCGGTGCCTCCATTATAGATTTGCCACTAGTATTGAACCGACCATGCATCTGTATTGAATCTCTCCGAGAATTTGTATGAGACATATTTACGGATGAAAAGTGAAGCAAACTACCAAATTAAGAAAATTAATTCACGGTAAATAAACTATAGGGAGGTCTTCCGTAAGTTTCTCAAACCACAGGAGTTATGCGTAATTAACCCAGTATTTTTGGATAAATTACATGCACTTCTCTCAAATTTTGTCTAGTAATTTTGTAATTTTATAAGGTTTCATTATTTTTTGCCACATTGTGTTTACAATGTTGTTTGACTTTTACCCCCATGTATTTTTAAAATAATCTTTTCCCTCCTAAATTCTCACTATTTTGTAAATTTGATTTTACCCCCACTTTCGCTGATAACAAATATCTTTTTGCTGTCTGTTTTTAAAATATATAGGGTAATTGTCAATGAGGGTATTCTATAAGGGATAATTGTCATTTGTCTTTAATATATTGTAATATAATGGTACCTAATCCTGCTATGTAATTTTTAAAAATGTGATAGTAAATTAAAATAAATATTAATTTTGTGATAATATAAACAATAATTTTTATTTAATTGATGAATATGTTAAGAAAGAGTAATTTTTGTAAAATAATTAAATAGTATGAAAAAGTATAAAATGAGCCAGAAATAGAATATATGCTAACATTCTTTAGGCATAAAAAATCATACCATGGTTAAAGATAAATTTATACAACATTTAATTCCATGTAAGAATTACAAAAATGGTATTTTAAGTTGGATATAGCACGTCTCTTATATAGGATAAAAAGTTGGCGTTCATTAGTAAATACTCTGTTTGCTATTTTTGAAGGGAAACTGGATGATGTCATAAGTCCGGGAAATTCCTCTGCCTTGAAACGAATCGGTTTGTCAATGAATAGATTCTTTGGAAACTTGCCGGAAGATCTATGCTTGAAACATCCAAATCTGGAGGTTTTAGATGTTAGTGTGAATCTACTTGCAGGCCGAATTCCTTCGAGTCTATCACATTGTAGTACACTTCTGCTCCTTGACTTGAGTTATAATAACTTTACAGGTAATATTTTTATTTTTTACTTCCATGTATTAATTATGTTGTTGTGCAATAATAAAATAACTTTATCAACATATCAATATTTTTAATCACGCAGGAGGCATACTAATTGGACTTGGAAACATGTCTGCACTTGAACGTCTATATCTCAATTACAATAGTTTGACAGGTTTGTGATAGTCACATTCCCTTTACTCTACCAAATAAACTGTCAAAAAAATAATATTAAATTGAGCAAACAATTTAACAATTTCATTTTCATTGAACGTATCTCTTTTCCTTCCAAGACTTCTTGTAACTTTTAAATACGTTATTTATTGTTTTGGCAGGTAAATTAGATTTGAATTAAGAATAATTTTTTTATATATATTTATTGTGGGGGTCAAGTTCCTTAGCCTATTTTTAAATTTTGATTTTTTATTTTATTTAAATAAAAGGTTATCCAATCCTGCTATTTAATTTTAAAAAAATGGTGGTAAACTAAAATTCATTTTTGTGATACTATTAAATAATAAAATTTATTGTATTTGATGAACATGTCTTAGAAAGGAGAATTTTAAATTAGCAGACAAGTTTACAGATTCATTTTTGGCTTCTCATAATATTGGCGTTAATTTGTTTATTGCTTTGGTTAGGAAATTAGATTTGAAGTTCGGAAATTCCTCTTCGTTGAGGTTTTAGATGTTAGTGTGAATCTACTTGCAGGCCGAATTCCTTCGAGTCTATCACATTGCAGTACACTTCAGCGCCTTTTCTTGGATTCTAATAACTTTACAGGTAATATTTTTGTTTTTTACTTCCATCTATTAATTATGTTGTAGTGCAATAATAAAAATAACTTTATCAAGATATCAATATTTTTAATCACGCAGGAGGCATACCAACTGGAATTGGAAACATGTCTGCACTTCAATATCTATATCTCGATCACAATAGTTTGACAGGTTTGTAATAGCCACATTCCCTTTACTCTACCAAATAAACTGTCAAAAAAAATATATATACAAAATTGAGCAAACAATTTAACAGTTTCACTTTCATTCTATCCCTGTTCCCTCTTAGCCTTCTTGTAAACGTTGGCGTTAACTTTTAAATATGTAATTTATTGTTTTGGCAGGGAAATTAGATTTGAATTAAGAAATTATTCTTTTTTTATATTTATTTTGAGGGTCAAGTTTCTTGGCCTATTTATAAATTTAGATTGTTTTATTCTATTTAAATAAAAGGTTATCAAATCCTGCTATTTAATTTTTTAAAAATGATGGTAAACTAAAATTTATGGTTGTGATACTATTAAATAATAAAATTTATTGTATTTGATGAATATGCTAAGAAAGAGTTATTTTGTGAAACAATTACCAAGTTTTTTTGGGATGAAATTTTGTTTTGGAGGGAATTGTTTTATGTAAAATTGTGTAGAAAATAGATAATAAAGATGTTGTCATTGAAAAAAATGTGAGCATAATTTTCGAGGAAAATTTAAATTTTAAATTTTGAGTTAAGTGAAAAATGAAAGTGTTTGGTTATAGAATGTTTTTCTCAACAATTTACGTTTTTCCAAAAAAAAGACTAACTCCGGGAATCTGTATGAGACAATATTTACGGTTGAAAAGTGAAGCAAACTTCCAAATTAAGAAAATTAATTCACTGTGATTAAACTATAGGGAGGTCATCCGTAAGTTTCTCAAACCACAGGAGTTATGCGTAATCAACCCAATATTTTTGGATAAATTACATGCACTTCTCTCAAATTTTGTCTAGTTATTTTGTAATTTTGTGAGGTTTCATTATTTTTTGCCATTGTGTTTACAAGGTTGTTTGACTTTTGTCCAATGTATTTTTAAAATAATCTTTTGCCTCCTAAATTCTTACTATTTTATAAAATTGATTTTACCCCCACTTTTGCTGATACCAACAATATCTTTTTACTGTGTGTTTTTTAAATATATAGGGTAATTGTCAATGAGGGTTTTCTATAAGGGACAATTGTCATTTGTCCATAATATAGTGTAATACAATGGTACCAAATCCTGCTATATAAATTTAAAAAATGTGATAGTAAATTAAAATAAATTTTATTTTTGTGATAATATAAAAAATAATTTTTACTTATTTGATGAATATGTTAAGAAAGAGTAATTTTTGTGAAATAATTAAATAGTATGAAAAAGTATAAAATGAACCAGAATAGAATATATGCTAATATTCTTTAGGCATAAAAAATCATACCATGGTTAAAGATAAATTTATACACCATTTAATTCCATGTAAGAATTACAAAAATGGTATTTTAAGTTGGATATAGCACGTCTCTTATATAGGATAAAAAGTTGGCGTTCATTAGTAAATACTCTGTTTGCTATTTTTGAAGGGAAACTGGATGATGTCATAAGTCCGGGAAATTCCTCTGCATTGAAACGAATCAGTTTGTCAATGAATAGATTCTTTGGAAACTTGCCGGAAGATCTATGCTTGAAACATCCAAATCTGGAGTATATAGACATTGGTGAGAATCTACTTGCAGGTAGAATTCCTTCGAGTCTATCACGTTGCAGTACACTTCAGTACCTTTACTTGTATTCAAATAACTTTACAGGTAATATTTTTATTTTTTACTTCCATCTATTAATTATGTTGTAGTGCAATAATAAAAATAACTTTATCAAAATATCAATATTTTTAATCACGCAGGAGGCATACCAGTTGGACTTGGAAACATGTCTGCACTTCAATATCTATATCTCGGTTCCTTAGCCTATTTTTAAATTTTTGTTTTTTATTTAAATAAAAGGTTATCCAATCCTGCCATTTAATTTTTTGAAAATGATGGTAAACTAAATTTTATGGTTGTGATGCTATTAAATAATAAAATTTATTGTATTTGATGAATATGCTAAGAAAGAGTTATTTTGTGAAACAATTACCAAGTATGAAAATACTATTAAATAAATATAAAATGAACAAAAAATAGAACATATATTCTGTTTGGTTTGTAACTCAAATAAGGAATTTTTTTGGGATGAAATTTTGTTTTGGAGGGAATTGTTTTATGTAAAATTGTGTAGAAAATAGATAATAAAGATGTTGTCATTGAAAAAAATGTGAGCATAATTTTCGAGGCAAATTTAAATTTTAAATTTTGAGTTAAGTGAAAAATGAAAGTGTTTGGTTATAGAATGTTTTTCTCAACAATTTACGTTTTTCCAAAAAAAAGACTAACTCCGGGAATCTGTATGAGACAATATTTACGGTTGAAAAGTGAAGCAAACTTCCAAATTAAGAAAATTAATTCACTGTGATTAAACTATAGGGAGGTCATCCGTAAGTTTCTCAAACCACAGGAGTTATGCGTAATCAACCCAATATTTTTGGATAAACTACATGTACTTCTCTCAAATTTTGTCTAGTTATTTTGTAATTTTGTGAGGTTTCATTATTTTTTGCCATTGTGTTTACAAGGTTGTTTGACTTTTGCCCAATGTATTTTTAAAATAATCTTTTGCCTCCTAAATTCTTACTATTTTATAAAATTGATTTTACCCCCACTTTTGCTGATACCAACAATATCTTTTTACTGTGTGTTTTTTAAATGTATAGGGTAATTGTCAATGAGGGTTTTCTATAAAGGACAATTGTCATTTGTCCATAATATAGTGTAATACAATGGTACCAAATCCTGCTATATAAATTTAAAAAATGTGATAGTAAATTAAAATAAATTTAATTTTTGTGATAATATAAACAATAATTTTTACTTATTTGATGAATATGTTAAGAAAGAGTAATTTTTGTGAAATAATTAAATAGTATGAAAAAGTATAAAATGAACTAGAATAGAATATATGCTAATATTCTTTAGGCGTAAAAAATGATGCCATGGTTAAAGATAAATTTATACACCATTTAATTTCATGTAAAAATTACAAAAATGGTATTTTAAGTTGGATATAGCATGTCTTATATAGGAAAAAGGTTGGCGTTAATTAGTAAAACTCTGTTTGCTATTTTTGAAGGGAAACTAGATGATTTCATAAGTCCGGGAAATTCCTCTGCCTTGAAAGTTATCAGTTTGTCAGTGAACAGATTCATTGGAAACTTGCCGGAAGATCTATGCGTGAAACATCCAAATCTGGAGTATATAGACGTTGGTGAGAATCTACTTGCAGGCAGAATTCCTTCGAGTCTATCACGTTGCAGTACACTTCAGTACCTTTACTTGTATTCTAATAACTTTACAGGTAATATTTTTATTTTTTACTTCCATCTATTAATTATGTTGTAGTGCAATAATAAAAATAACTTTATCAAAATATCAATATTTTTAATCACGCAGGAGGCATACCAGTTGGACTTGGAAACATGTCTGCACTTCAATATCTATATCTCGGTTCCTTAGCCTATTTTTAAATTTTTGTTTTTTCTTTAAATAAAAGGTTATCCAATCCTGCCATTTAATTTTTTGAAAATGATGGTAAACTAAATTTTATGGTTGTGATGCTATTAAATAATAAAATTTATTGTATTTGATGAATATGCTAAGAAAGAGTTATTTTGTGAAACAATTACAAAGTATGAAAATACTATTAAATAAATATAAAATGAACAAAAACTAGAACATATCTTAGCATTCTTTATGTCCTGAGTTAAAAGATAAATTAATACACCATTTTAATGTAAAAGTTACACTGAAATGCTATTTTAAGTTGGAAATAGCGTGCCTTATATTGAATAACAAGCTGGCTTTAATTAGTAAATACTCTGTTTGCAATTTATGAAGGGAACATATATAGATGATTTAAGTTGGGGAACTTCCTCTACCTTGAAAGATATCAGTTTGAGAGCAAATATATAAATTTTCTGGAGGAAGATCTATGCTTCAGATATCCAAATCTGGAGATTTTAAGCATTAGTAATAACCTACTTGGCGGCTGAATTCCTTGGAGTCTTTCACATTGGAATGCACTTCAGCTTCTTTACTTGTATTATAATAACTTTACAGATAACTTTATTTTGATTTCCATCTACTAATCATCTTATAGTAGTGTAAGAATCAAAATAACTTTATCAATATTTTTAATTAATCATGCAGGAGACATACCAATTGGGATTGGAAATCTATCCACACTTCAATATCTATATCTCAATAACAATAGGTTGACAGGTATGTGATAGTTGCATTTTTTTTTATGTCAAATGTACAATTACAAAGGGGAATTTTAAATTAGCAAGCAAGTTTACAGATTCATTTTCAATGTTTCCCTCTTGGGCTTCTCATAATGTTGGCGTTAATTTATTTATTGCTTTGGCTGGGAAATTAGATTTGCATTTCGGAAATTCCTCTTCCTTGAGGACTATTTCTTTGGGAAGAAATAGATTCTTTGGAAGCTTGCCTAAAGATCCATGTTTCATACATCCAAAATTGGAGTATTTAATTTATACCTTGGTTTTAACTTATTTACAGGCAAAATTCCTTCTAGCCTTTCACGTTGCAGTGCACTCCACTTCATCAACTTGAGTTTCAATAAGTTTAGAGGTATATATCTTTATTTTGACTGTTAAAAAAATTGAAACAATTTTAAATATCAGATTATTGTAGTCAACATTATTAACATGCATAAATGCAGGAGGCATACCAGCTGATATTGCAAACATTTCTGGACTTCGAAATCTAAGTCTACAGTCAAATAACTTAACTGGGGAAATTCCTCGGTCATTATTTACCATGTTTAGTTTACAAGATTTACGCCTGTCCGATAACCAACTTGTTGGTAACGTTTCTTTATTGCTTGATCTCGATGGAAATTATAAAGAATCTGTATGAGGCAATATTTAGAGACGAAATTAAACTGAAGCAAACTTCCATATGTTGCTAATTTTCTTATTTTTAAATACCAAAGAAACATAATTTTTGTGTATATGACTCAAAATACTATAATTCTATTACAATATATATATATATATATATATATATGTTACAAAATGTTATAATTTAATTTTCTAACTTCATCCCTCCTCCAATTGGACCTTAGATTTCTCTCGAACCGTTTTCATATTTTTTCTCCATCCTCTACAATAGCCAGAGATTGATTTTCTTCTGTTGGCCTTTTGAGGTTAAACACCTCTCGTTTGGCCTTTGGTTGCTCTCAAGGTCATTCACCAATTTGGCCCTAGGTGCGGACACGCTCTAAATTTTTTGTCACACTTCTGTATTTTCTTGAAATAGAATTCTGTTCGCCCTAGATGGAATGACCGAAGAATGGAAGAAAAAGCATCACACCGGAGCTACCTCTGGAAAGAATGAGATGTAACTAGTGGAAATAATATTTTTTTCACCCACTTAACAATTAACTCAGCAAATAACAAGAAACACAAAAGAGCTTAAAACATGTGAATATTCTAAACTCTTTATCCTGCATTTATCTATCAAATCTGGAAGCACAGAAACTTACAATCACTAAAATGATGGTAAATAAATCAACCAAGTTAATCAGAGTATCACCGAAGAAGTATTAAAATGTAATTGAATAGTTAAAATGTGTATTAAATAAGATGAAAAATTATCACAAAATATAAAAGTATAGAAAAAAAGAAAAGAAAAAGCAGATAACGAAATTAAGTAATGTTTGGAAGTCATGCAGAGAAGATAGCTAGCCAGAGACCTTACTAATTAATGGAGGTGGTTTGAAGGGTCAATTGACAATGAAACCGGAACTTCATGTCATGAATTTTCTTATGTTATCTTTTGTTTTGTTTCATATTTATGCAAGGTCGCTGTTGCGTAGGCTACATCAAATATACAAGAATTTCTAGAATTTTTTATTTTTATTTTTATAGAAAATTCTTTGTAGATTACAGAAAGCATCCGAGTAGTCCTCACTTCTATAGTAGCTATGTAATGGAAACGTAATTTTACTTTGTTTAGTTTATATCCTTTAAAATATTAAAGCTGTTCTTTTGTAATTTGTGTATTTTTAATGTAAACCAATATTTAAGTTACGTTTGCGCATCGTTTATTTTTATTGTGCATAATGAGGCAGGCTCATTGTGATGTGAATGTGAGACTTAGCCAAAGCAGTGTGAACAAATGTGGATGCATTCATTGAGTAAATTAATATAAAAGACAAGATGCAAATCATTTTCGTTTACCAGAATTCCACACGTATTTTGGTGGGAGGTAAGTCAATTGGTCAACTTACATTGTTGCCTTCCTAAATGACAAGAATCCAATTGATTTATTTGAAATATTTTATTCTAATTGTGTAAAATTAACAACACCTATACAGGAAATGTGATAAAAGATTTTTTTCTCGGATATGTAAAAGCATTTCTAGGAGATTAAAAATAAAATTTATAATTTACTATATTAATTGGATGTACTAGTTTTAAAGATGCATTCAGTAATTAGACAATGCAGAACCGATCGACAACGATAACGATAGCGATGCAAATATATATCACATTCAGTAATTAGCCCACGATGCAAATATTTTTCTTAACGATGCAAATATGAAAGAAGAATCAGACATCATTAAGAAAAAGTCATTTATATACCTACCTTAATTAGACGTACTTCTACAAAGTTTCATTATCTTTGCTGTACAACACTGCCTCATGAGTACTGCTAGTGGAGCTCTGCCATTGATGAGCAGCACCTCCACAGATGAGGCTGTCGGGAATCGTTTTCTTCAGACTTTTTTTTTTTCATTTCGATTTCTGAAGAAAATGATTTCCCTTTATTATTATTTTTTTCCATTTCGATTTGTGAAGAAAACGATTTCCGGAACTCGTTTTCTTCAAATGATTTCCGACAAGATTGCCTTCACTATTTATTATTTTTTTTTTGGGAAGATGAACAGTGCCGGCGATGTCTGAAATGACGAAATTGCCCCTGAATTTTTTGCCCCGTTTGCGACTTAACGTTTGACATGGACGGAGTGGTATTTTTTGAGCGAAATGGAACTTAAGTGTCTGGAAATAGGCACTTTGAAAGAAAGTGTCATTTTCTGCAAAACGCAGTAGTTACGTGGTATTTCATGCATTTCACCCTCCCTTTAGAATTATTTCCCGGCAATGCTATGCGTAACATTGGCACTAAGATATGGATTTTTTTGGTCTAGTGGTTATGTTCCGAATCTAGTAGAGGATAGTGAACAATGTTTCACCTGAGGTCTAGAAAAGCCCTAACGCTATATTTTGAACAAAAAAATAATAAAACCGGCCTTATAAAGAAAAGGTTAAATTAGCCTCTAATCTGTTAACCCTTCGTCACATCACTTATTTTTGCTGACTTGGCTTCGGCACATCCCTTATATGATTACGCAATTACAACGACCTACAATTTAAGGCAAAGGCAAAATGACGGTACAAGAATATCATTGATGAGAAGTCTTTTAATATGCCCTTTTCTTAAACCAATAATCTGTAAGAAGTGAAGAGGAAACTACATGATCTGCATCATTAAAACACAACAAATAATAGCCAAATTGCAAATGAAATTGCCAAAAAGATCTGATTTCGGTTGATCTGATCCGAGTTTCAGCATTTTGAACAATTCGGGGCCTTTTCGTGCAGAATTAATTAAGAACAATAAAGCATTGGAAAATTTAATACTTCCTTTCATTGACTTTGTTTTCAGAGAATCTTTAAACTTACTGCTGAGCCTACATATATAATATATAGTTGGACGAATAAAGATTTAACAATAGTGTTTTTTTTGCATGGTTTGAAATTTCATTTGTTCTATCAACATTGTAGACTTTAATCTCTCTTGATCTTTCTATCTTCGGTTACTTATCATGTACAAGACAATATCTTATTCTAAATAGGAAAAATTTTTTTAGCACACCCGCTACATTCTTAAAAATAGTGCAACAAATCAATAGTAAAATAGGAATTAAAATTTATCTTTATTTCTGGGTGTCCTACATGTTTATTGCTCTTCCAAAAAAATTAGCAATTATCTCCCAAATATATTTGGTTGCACCATCCTACGCATGTGGTGCAATTGATGTATGGAACAATCTCTTGAGAATGAGGGAAGATGTGGGTGTCTTAGTATTTGAGAGAAGGAAAAAGAGGGGCATCGGTAAAAAGACCATAATTTATTTAGAATAAGAATTGGACAAGTAGAATCCTAAGAATTTGTCGGTTCGAATGTTAGCTTTTAAAAATAAACAAATACTGTAATGACATAGTTTTATTAAAATTTTTTGGGGCACAATAAATATTTGTCAAACTAGTAAGAGGCAATTGAAACATAAGATAAATATAGGCTACAAAAAAAAAAGAAGAAAAACCTCTTGAAAAAATAGGGGCATGTTATTTACAGGTACCAATTTATTAAATGCAGGTATCATTTAAAAAATTATGGTATTAAAATGAAAAAATTAACCTTTTTCTTTATAAAAACAAAATTATAGGTTCAAAAAACTTGTTCTTGAATAACCGAAAGGTTCTTGGACTTTAAAGAGACATTTCTTGAAGTTCTTGATTTTCTTGAAAATCTTGAATTTCACGGTTTACTGAATCTTGAAAATCTTGAAATTCTTGATTTTTGACTTTCTGAAATGATTTTGGGAGATTCCAAAAGATTCCAGAACCTCCCAACATCATCACCACCATGCGCCACATCATTTGGGCCAAACCTCCCTCGAAGTCCACACTCCAAGTTCGGCAAGCCCAACAACCCGCCAAGGACAGCCCAATTCGGTTAAGGTTAGGGTTTGATTAAGGGTTTTAGAGTTTGAGAAGGATTAGGTTTTGCGCATGTTACCTAATTCTACTCCAAGTTTGTTACTAGTTTGTTAACGTTGTTACAAGTTGGTTACACCTAGACTAGCTAGTTTGGTAGTTTCCAAAAAGGATCACCTTCTTGGATCCTTTTTGTGATTGGTTTTTATTTTCTTTTTACTTGTATTTTTGGCCAAGTGCTTCCCACTTGCTGCAGAAATTCCTTTTTCAACCAATCCTAGTTCCTTTAGGATTTGGTTCTTGTAGGAAATCAATCTCTTGATTGGTTTCCAATTCTAGTTCTATTTCCTCTTTGTTTTTGGTTTCTTGAATTCGGCCACCCCCTATAAATAGGGCAGCTGAGTTCCACTTCTAATTAGTTGATTAAATTGATTAAGTTATAGTTTTATACTTGTTTAATCACTCACATTTATTTTGGGCTTAAGTAATTTGCATGGTTGTTAATTACTCAAAGTATAGGAACTATAGGCTATTAGATAATTGCTCTGTCTAATGCTAAGCTTTGTTTCGATTCTAGTTTTTTCCACTTAGTTCGAATTGCATGTTTAATTTACTTGTTAAATTAGTAGTCTACCGAATCCAAGGGTGATGATTCTAGGAGTTAAGAGCTGTGTTTTGCATTCAGACTTTTTGCAATTTTCCGCATCGAGTTCTTGGTTTCCACGGCGTTGGGGATCAGGGTTCACATCATCAGCCATACTCTCCTATAATTGAGAAACAACTATGTTCAAATTAATTTCATATATTGGTTGGAATTAGAGTAAACTTCATGTAAGAGACCTCTGTGCCCAATTAGAGAGTGTTTAGTTTCAAACTCAATCTTAGACAGATTATTACTTTTCTCTTATTTAGTTAAGTCCTAACTCAAGAGTTTGAGTGTACACAATTTGTATTAAGAAAAGCCCTAAACTCTTTATTAATAGTTAAGCATGAACTAAGGGGGAGCAAGAAGAGAAGGAATGTGAGACCCCGTAATTTTTCATCCTAGGTTTAACCTTTAGGTTAAATATTTTCTTATAAAACTAATTTTGTATAGTCATAAAGTTATATGACTTCCTTAAGAATTTTAACATGAGATTTTATTATTCAAATTATAAATGCCTTAATTATTAATTTAAAGTTAGCATGTTTTCTAAACAAAAATTATCACTAAGAAGAACTACGATTTTACAGAGTTAAGATTTTTAATTACAAGCAATTCAAACGTATAATGGAGAAAATAAATTTAATAAGATATCACGACTCATGTTGTCGTATAAGATTTGGTACAACGGAACATTAAACTTTTAAATAGATAGAAAATATATTTTAAAAAATATATTGTAAAAATATATAGATATATATACCTAAGCTGTGGCGGGGGGCTTCAGATCGTCTGGTCCCTAACAATTTATCCCATTCTTATCCCAAAAGTGGAACGGCGACGTTTTAGATGATTTGGTTCAATTCCCACATCTTTGCTTTTCTCCCTCGGTTCAGTTAGGAGGAATACAGAAACTCCAACTGATGGGTTCAGAAGCTCATCCTAAATGTGGGGGGTGGATCCTTGTGGGCACTAGGCACTGGTCCTCCTGCCAAGGTTATCGCTGAGTCACCCTGATTTACCTCCCACACGAGGCTCATGGGGCTGGGCGGTGTGGGCCCTGCGGGCGAGGGATATCGCCTTTTGCAGCCAAAGAAGCTCATCCTAAATTTAAGATTTAGTGGAGTAAAAGTTTCTGAATACTCTTTTTGAAACATAAAAATGTCATCTCCTTCACTGTCTGAACGCCGCCTTCTTTAAAGAAGATGCCGGAGTCACTGGATTCCTCCACCACCCAAATCATTGCGCTCTCGGTGAGCCTCCTCCCTATTTTACTCGCCATCTTCGCTTCCTCATTGCTCTGCAAAGCGAAAATCACGGACAGGAGAGCCCGGTACGGTGAGCCTCCACCTGAGGGAAAAGCTTGTGCTCTTTTAGTTCTAGATGGCTGCTCGCCAAGCTCATGAAGGCCTTGAAATTGCAGATGGGAAAATGTAAGTTGACGTCGATTCTTCTCGGTCGGAGCACCGTCAGGTCGATGTGGTCCTTAACATTCATGGTGAAAACCATCATGCGCTCTTCTCCGCAGAGCTCCGGAATTTCCCTAATTAGGGATTTGCTGGTGGTTGGGAGAAGAAGGGATTTCAGGTCTGAATCATCTGAGACTTTGTACAAATTGACTTTGTATATGTCGTAGCTCAGGAATTTGACCATCGCGATGATGAATGTGGATTTTTTGACTGATCAGGTTTTGGCTCTCCAATGAATGGTTCTGCTCATGTGCCGAAAGGGCCGTATAAAATGTAGCTCCGCTTCCAAATGCAACCCAGTCGGTGGTAATACTGCTTTGACTTCTTGAAGCTTATCCAAATCGGACTTCACCTTGTTCTTCAAATCGTTCTCCAAGATGGAAAGGATTAAAAAATTATAAAAACAAGTTAACTCACCACATTGGTTGAGTCAACAGAGGGAGAAAAGTAAAAATGTGGGAATCGAACTAAATCATCTAAAACGTCGTTGTGCCACTTTTGGGATAGGAATGGGATACATTGTTTGGGACCAGACGATCCGAAGCCATGGCGGGGAGACAAAAAGGGAAAGATAAACATAAGTAGAAACACAATAGAAATGAGGGGAAATGGCTAAGCTGTAAGAAAAGAAAGAAAGGAGAGATAGAGAGAAAGAGAGAGAGAGAGAGAGAGAGAAGGGAAAACTTGGGTTGGGCATGAACCGAGAGAGGGAAAGTGTGAATAAAATAGAAGAAGAATATGAGAGGGAGGAGGGACAACTGTAACTAGAACAGAACGCAGGAGAAAGGAGGAAGAATAAGAAGAAGCAAGGTGGAGCTAAGAAAGAGAGGAAAAGTAGGAAAAACAAGAAAAAAATTGGAAAAGTAGAATTCAAAACGTGAATTGTAATTCTAAACCGGTGGATAAAACTTTGAATTGCTTACAATAATTAGACATCGGATTCCTTATGCATATAAGCTTAAACTATTAAGTTTTAAGTTTTATTGAAGTTGAATGTGAATCTTTGATTTTAGATGTTGTAGAGATGTTATAGATTGTTAATGATATATAAATGTTATATGAATGATTTTGATTAAAAAGGAACTAAACAATAATGTATATCAAAATTGTTTAAATCAAAACCCGAAGTTGAAGTTTTGGAAAAACTAGAATTTAACTTGACCAGTTATAACCGATCGAATGGTGAGAATAACCGATTTTCTTGATTCAAGAAAATAGATAATTTCCATTATGAGATAGGTTATACCCGCTCTATTTAGTTAGTTATTATCGAACAGGTTTGCGGTTATGACTGATTTTCTTGACAGAGATTCAAGAAAATCAGCCACTGCCAATGAAGATGGGATTAAAACTGATCTTCGCTGCTAGACAATTTTTCCATTGGTTTTAATTAATGTAATTGCGGGAAAAATCACTCTGCAAATCTGGAATAATTTTCTATCAATTTTTACCACTTCTGGGAAAAACTAGTCTTTGGATCTGGATTAATTTTCTAGGGGAAAACCGGTCTTTGAAACCAATCATATAATGGGAAAAAATAGATCTTCTGGACTAAGGGAAATTTTAACATCGGTTTTGACCGATAAAATTGCAAGTAAAACCACAACTGTTCTAAAAATTGAATATTTTGAGAATTCGAGCTGAAGTCTTTATGATTTATGAAATCCCACTTATAAATATCAACCTAATATGAACCTAAGACGGGGAGGGGGTGAATTAGGTTCTTTGACCTTTTTAAAAAAAATTTCTACAAAGAAGAGCAACTTTGAAAAACCGTTTTCAAAGAAAAGTTTTAAAACCAATTTAAAACTAGATTTCTAAGTAAGGTGTGTGATTAGTGATTTGCAAAACATAAAAGCAAATAAACAAACAAATCAAGAACACACCAAATTTATAGTGGTTTGGATTCCCCTTGAATCCTACTCCACTCCTCAAGTTCCACAACTTGAGAATTCTAATAAACTAGGAAACACTTAAAGGAGTGTTTCAATCCCTTACAATTGCTCAAGATTAATCTCTTAATCTTAAGACTTTTCCATTATCTAATCTAACTCTAGACTAGGACTCCCATGCTTAATCTAGCTCTAGATTAAGACTCATTTGCCTAAGGCTAGCAATTGGATCTTTTGCCCTATCCTTCCTAATGTGAACGCCGCTAGCTCATCGACAAGTCCAGCTCAAGGAGATCCAAAAGATGGTACAGATAGTGCAGCTGAGGTTCGAGTGCTTCATCGAGGCCCACCAATGCTCCACGATCTAAGTCCATATCAGAGAGATCCATTCGTTGATATAGTTGGGCTGATGACTCGCAAGAGGACTTCAAAGCTCAAAGCAGACCTTGCAAACTTTGTTCAAAGGTGTGCTACAGAAGATCAGCTCATATCTAGCTCCAATGAACTCAATGAGAAAGAAAGAAAGCTTACAGGGGTTACCCTACTCTCCATCAAGGTAGAAATGGTGAATACTAATCTTTCCAATTAAGGAAATGGTGGAAATGGTATTTCCAAGCTGTGCAAATGGTGGAAATGGTATTTACGAGCTAAGGAAATGGTAACTACAAGTCTTTCCAGTAAAGAAATGGAGATTTCATGAAGACTGAAGAATTTTAGAAGTGAAATGTTTTTTTGAGTTTCTGAAATGATTCCGGAAGCTTCAAAAAGATTCCAGAAGCTTCCTACATCTACATCATCATGCTACCTCAATTGGGCCGAATCCATCAAGTCCACTTCATGAACCCACATTCGGCCAAGCCCAAGCCCAAGCCCAAGGAGAAGCAATTCAAAATTAGGGTTAGGGTTAGGAGGAGAATTAAGGTTTTGTGCATTTTACCTAATTCTCTTCATAGTTTCCTCTTTTTCTTTCTCCTTTTCTTTTCGGTTTTTACCTTTTTCTTTTATGGGTGAAATCTGAATTTCCCCTTCTCTTTTTCTCCTTTTTCTTTTCGGTTTTCCTTCTTCCTTTTAAGGAAAAAATCCGAAAATTTCCTTCTTCTTTTCTTCCTTGCAATTTCGGCAATTCCTTCTTTGTGCTGCCGAAATTCCTTTTATTCTTTTTGGTATTTTCCTTGTTTTTCTTTCCTTATTTTCTCTTGTATTTTCGTGCATCTACACCTATAAATAGGGGTGCTGCACTTCATTATTTTACACTGATTAATCGAAAGAAAGTTTATACTTTATTATTCACTCTTCTTTATTTTGACTTAAGTAATTTGCATGCTTTGTTAATTGCTAAAGTATAGGAACTATAGGCTAATTAGATAATTGCTCTATCTAATTGCATGCTTTGTTTCGCCTCTATTATTCTCCACTTGGTTCGAATTGCGTGTTTAATTTATCTTGTTAAATTAGTAGTCTGCCGAATCCAAGTGTAAGGATTCTAGAGTTTTGAGAGCTGCGTCTTGCATACAGACTTTCCTTGGCAATTTTCCGCATTGAGTTCTTGCTTTCACAAGTTGGAATCAATGGTTCACATCAATTGGTATCAGAGCCTTGGCTGTTTGCTCGACAGGATGAGATTGGAGTAACCCGATCAACTCATAAGGTGTTTTCTTTTCCTTAGCTCTACTTTAAGTTCTGATTTTTGTGGAAAAGATTGCTCCTTTTTAAGAAATTTTTTTTTCTTAAATCCCTTTAATTTTGGTTCTTGCTGCTGTTTCTGATCTTGAAAACCGATTTTAAAAAGCCCAAAAAAAAGGGGGCACCCGAACAAAAAAAAAAAAAAATGAAGAAAGCGAAAAGAAGTTGAAAAAGCCTAGTTCGGTTTTTGCTTGTTTTGTTTAGTTTTATGGGCTGTTTTGCGATTTTTATCCCTCGTTTGTAATTGTGGTGAGTTTTGAGGTTGATGTTAAGCAGCTCACTTTGTTGCAACTATGATTGGTATGCCTATGCTTGATACATTAGCTTTGAATTCTTGAAAATATATTGGATTCTTGAAATTGTGTCGTAGTGCTGCCAAAATTTTCTAAAAATTGCTGAAAGGGATAATTCTTTCAATGCTTGTGTCTTTGTGGCAAAAATTGAGTAAGAATTGTTTCTCCAAGGTTTAAAGTGTACTTGCAAAGTTGATAGTGTTCGATTACCGACACTACTCCCCACAACACTACACTCCAAAACCAAAGAGGAATATTTTCTTCATTGG
Organism: Leptodermis oblonga; assembly: GCA_016801395.1. Lineage (NCBI taxonomy): Eukaryota > Viridiplantae > Streptophyta > Magnoliopsida > Gentianales > Rubiaceae > Leptodermis > Leptodermis oblonga. Next base: position 17,308,718 of record CM028760.1, on the reverse strand, counting down.
AAATCTTCTTCTCTTTCCTGTGTACTTGCAAAGTTGATAGTGTTCGATTACCGACACTACTCCCTACAGCACTACACTCGAAAATCTTAGGAATTTTTCCGCCACTTGGCTCTGGTTGCGTAAAGGACTCTTATTTTCGAAAAACTTGGATAATTGGTGGGAATTGGTTTCTTGATTACCTATTGGGAGGGTGATCACATCTTGGGTAGTTTAAGTACTTCCTAATTTGTTTCAAATCTGCTAATTGTTCTTGTTCTTCAATTGAATTGCCCTGTTTCTTTAGCCTTGTTAACCTTTTTGTGCTACCTTGTACGTTTACTCTGAAAATATAGCTTGAATCTTGTCTTCGTGCACTGTCATTATCTCTGAACTTTAAGGGCTTCTCCCCGAAAGTTCCTTATCAATGTATATCTTATTTGAGCTATACTACAAAAATTCATTTTTTACAAGGTGTTTTTCAAAAATAGAACCAAGTGTCTATTTCGAAATTTTTTTGCTACTTTCCTGTATAGTTGTTATGCTTGTGTGGTTAACTATTGCTTGTTACCTTTGCCAAAGTAATCTGTGAAAACTTTCTACAGGACTGAGGTAAAAGGCTGAGTGTTACAGCATACAAGGGCTGCCAACCCTAAATAGCGATACACAGGGTTTGTGTGTAGTTCGTTAAGAGGGCACTAGGGGGACAAGGGAGTAAGGTTACTTTTACTCACTTTTACTTGTTCTTAGCAGGATCTTTTCTAGTTACCATGTTAGGGGGTAGTTCTAACATTAGTAATGAACAACTCCTGGCTGCGATTGCAAACTTGACCAATCATTCAACACTCAGTTTGCTGACCTAAGTAGTGAGGTCGCCGAACTCAGGGCCACCCAGGCTCATCACCCCGTGGCGGAGGAGGAGAACATTGAAACTCCTCAAGATGGTTCCAGCAAGTCCTTTGAGGGTCTAAGTCAGTTGAAGACATCTATGCCTTCTTTCGCCGGAGGTACGGACCCTGAAGTATACTTAGGCTGGGAGATCAAGATGGAGCAGATCTTTGAGCTTCACTCGGTTCCCGAACATAGGAAGGCTCCTCTCGCCGTCGTGAACTTCACTGACTATGCTCTTGTTTGGTGGAATCAGCAGATGAACATGAGACGGAACACCAGGCCCATGCGTGCTCGTGCACCCCCTATTAATTGGTTTGATCTCACAACATAAATGCGCAAGACTTTTGTACCTGCTTATTATTTTTGTTCATTGTATAAGAAATTACATACTCTTGTGCAAGGGATTTTAACTGTTGAAGAATATTTTAGAAAGTTGGAGATAGCCAAAATTAGGGCTAATGTAATAGAAGATGAGGGTGCTAGTATGGCTCGTTTTCTTAGTGGGCTTAATTGTGGGATAGCTTTGGCAGTTGACTTGCAGAATGCTACTTCTTTAACTGATATGTTGCATAAAGCCAAGGTGATGGAGGAGTACCTGCAAACTGTTCCACCTATTCGAACACCTGCCAGCAATCAATGGAAGAAGACTCCAGCATCGCCATCCTTTCCAGCAAAGAAGCCATTCTACTCAGAAAAGAAAGCTATTTAGCCTGCTCAATCAACTCCTGCTTCTTCAGCTAAGTCCCCTTTTACTCCTAAGCCGTCTATAAGTAATATAACTTGCCATAAATGTTCTGGTCATGGCCACTACATGCGAGATTGCCCTAATGTCCACAGAGTTATGTTGGGACAAGGTTGTGAGTATGCTTCCGAAGAAGAAGAAGAGAATAATGATGCTGTCAATCCCTTTTCTGAATTGACTGATAACAGCAAGTCTGATAATGAAGCATATCTTCATCAACCAGAAGACAACACTCACCTGGCAATTGTTACTCGTACTTTGACTACTGCTGTTATCCAGGATACTGATCAAAGGACCACTATCTTCCATACCCGTGCTAAAGTTAATGGAGGTATTTGTGTTCTGATAGTTGATGGCGGAAGTTGCACCAATGTGGCCAGTGAATACATGGTCAAGAAGCTGACACTTCCCACAATTAACCATTCTCATCCGTACCGGCTTCAATGGCTCAACAGCTCGGATGGCTACAGAGTGACTAAGCAGGTTCGGATCACTTTTGCTATTGGTAAGTTCGAAGGACAGGTGACATGCTACATTCTCCCCCTGGAGGCATGTCATATTCTGCTAGGACGACCTTGGCTCTTCGACATGAAGGCGACGCATGATGGAGTTGCCAACACCTACTCGATATGTCAACAGGGCAATATCCATACATTTCTACCACTTTCTCCCCAAGAAGTTCGTGCTGAATCTGTTCAGATGAAGGACAAGCTCGCCCAGTGGGGGTCCGAAAAGCTGCAAGCTAAGGGAAAGGGTAAAGAAATTGTAAAGGGTAGTAAGGCAAACTCTGATAAGCCTTTAAAAGAAGTTAAGAATAGTTTATTTGCTAGTGTAGGAGAAGTTGAGCAAGTGTTAGCTCAGAATAGTTGTGTACTTATTCTTGTTGCTAAAGATCATTGTACTAACCTGACGACATCCCTAGGGATCTCTCTATGGAAGTCCAATTTCTCTTGCAGGAATATGCAGATGTTTTTCCCGAAGAGTTGCCGGCTGGATTGCCCCCTCTTCGTGGCATTGAACATCAGATTGATTTTGTACCTGGCTCATCTATTCCTAATCGTCTAGCCTACAAAGCAAATCCTGAGGAAACAAAGGAATTGCAGAACCAGGTTGAGAAGTTGCTCGCCAATGGGCAGGTAAGAGAATCTTTAAGTCCTTATGCGGTACCTGTTATACTTGTTCCTAAGAAAGGTGGTACTTGGAGAATGTGTATGGACTGTAGATATGTTAATAAGATTACCATTAAGTATAGGCATCCTATTCCTAGGCTTGATGACATGCTTGAAGATTTGTATGGTTCTACAGTTTACAATAAGATAGATCTCACACAGGACTATTATCAGATTAGAATGAAGGAAGGAGATGAATGGAAAACTGCTTTTAAAACCAAGTTTGGGTTATATGAGTGGTTAGTAATGCCTTTTGGGTTAACAAATGCACCTAGTACTTTTATGCGTTTAATGAATCATATGCTTAGAAAGTTCATAGGAAAATTTGTTTTTGTCTATTTTGATGATATCTTAATCTATAGTAGAAACAGGACTGAGCATGTTGAGCATATTAAATTGGTGTTGATTGAATTACGTGAACATAAATTGTATGCCAATGTGAATAAATGTACCTTCTGTGTGGACGAGATTGTTTTTCTCGGTTTTGTTGTTTCTAAAGTTGGTGTTAAGGTTGATGACACCAAGGTAAAGGCTATTCGAGAATGGCCTACACCAAGTTCGGCCTCACAGGTAAGATCTTTCCATGGTTTGGCTGGATTTTATAGAAGGTTCGTGAAGGATTTTTCTACTAAGGCTGCACCCTTGAACGAGTTGTGCAAGAAAAATGTATCGTTCTTGTGGGGACAAGCCCAAGAAAATGCCTTTACTGTTCTTAAGCATGATCTCACTCATGCACTTGTTTTAGCATTGCCTGATTTTGATAAAGTTTTTGAACTTATGTGTGATGCTTCAGGTATAGGTATAGGTGCTGTTTTGATGCAGGAAGGTAAACCTATTGCCTATTTCAGTGAGAAGTTGAAGGGAGGGAGCTACCTTGAATTATCCTACTTATGACAAGGAGCTCTATGCTGTGGTCAGGGCACTTGAGACTTGGCAACACTACTTGATGGCCAAGGAGTTCGTTGTGCATTCTGACCACGAGTCCTTTAAACACTTAAAGAGACAAGGTAAGTTAAATAGGCGTCATGCCAAATGGGTTGCTTTCATTGAAACTTTTCCTTACATTATTAAATATAAGAAGGGAAAAGAGAATATGGTGGCTGATGCGCTGTCTCGAAGGTATGAAGCTCTTACTCTACTTGAACATTCTTCATTAGGGTTTTCATATCTCAAAGATTTGTATACTTCTGATCCTGATTTTTCAACTTTATATGAAGCATGTGAACATGGTGCATTTCAGAAATACTTTAAAGAAAATAAGTTATGCGTCCCACGTAGTACATCTAGGGAACTGCTGGTTCGTGAAGCACATAATGGGGGGCTGATTGGTCATTTTGGTGTAACTAAGACACTTGACATGTTAAAGGAACACTTTTATTGGCCTAAAATGCGAAAAGATGTAGAACAAATTTGCTCACGTTGCATTAATTATTTGAAGGCTAAGTCTACATCTAAACCTCATGGTCTTTACACGCCTTTGCCTATTCCAACTCTGCCTTGGACTGACACATCTATGAATTTTATTCTAGGTTTGCCGAGGACTCAAAGAAGTAATGACTCACTTTTCATTGTGGTGGACAGGTTTTCTAAGATGGCTCATTTTCTTCCTTGCAGGAAAACAGATAATGCTAGACATGTTGCAGATTTATTCTTTCATGGGATAGTTTGACTTCATGGAGTTCCACGCACAATTGTATCTAATAGGGACGTTAAGTTCTTGAGTTATTTTTGGAAAACTTTGTGGTCTAGATTAGGAACTAAATTGTTGTTTTGTACGTCTAGTCATCCACAAACGGATGGTCAAACTGAGGTGACCAACCGAACTGCAAGGAATTTGTTGCGAGCACTGATTAAGTCTAATCTTAAATGTTGGGAACAGGTCTTGCTGATTGCTGAGTTTGCTTACAATAGATCAAAGCACTCCTCAACAGGTTTCTCGCCCTTCGAAGTTGCCTACGGTTTCAATCTGTTGATGGTCATGGATTTACTGCCACTGCCCCTGAAGGAACAAACCAATCTGGATGGCGTGCAGAAAGCAGAAACCGTTAAAAGACTTCACGAGAAAGTTTGACTTCATCTCGAGAAGAAAAATGCTAAGTATTCTCTAGATGCAAATCGTCGGCGTAAGGCTGTGAACTTGGAACCAGGAGATTGGGTTTGGGTTCACATGAGAAAAGAAAGGTTTCCCGCAGCTCGACCGGCGAAACTTCATCCACTAGGCGATGGACCCTTTCAAATTGTGTCTAAAATGGGGGATAATGCTTACAAGCTTGACTTACCAGGTGAGTATGGGGTTAGTTCTTCTTTTAATATTGCTGACTTGTCTCCATTTAATTATGATCAGGATGTAGATTCAAGGTCGAAATGGTGAATACTAATCTTTCCAATTAAGGAAATGGTGGAAATGGTATTTCCAAGCTGTGCAAATGGTGGAAATGGTATTTACGAGCTAAGGAAATGGTGGAAATGGTAACTACAAGTCTTTCCAGTAAAGAAATGGAGATTTCATGAAGACTGAAGAATTTTAGAAGTGAAATGTTTTTTTGAGCTTCTGAAATGATTCCGGAAGCTTCCTACATCTACATCATCATGCTACATCATTTGGGCTGAGTCCATCAAGTCCACTTCATGAACCCACATTCGGCCAAGCCCAAGCCCAAGGAGAAGCAATTCATAATTAGGGTTAGGGTTAGGAGGAGAATTAAGGTTTTGTGCATGTTACCTAATTCTCTTCATAGTTTCCTCTTTTTCTTTCTCTTTTTCTTTTCAGTTTTTAGCTTTTTCTTTTATGGGTGAAATCTGAATTTCCCCTTCTCTTTTTCTCCTTTTTCTTTTCGGTTTTCCTTCTTTATTTTAAGGAGAAAATCCAAAAATTTCCTTCTTCTTTTCTTCCTTGCAATTTTGGCAATTCCTTCTTTGTGTTGCCGAAATTCCTTTTATTCTTTTTGGTATTTTCCTTGTTTTTCTTTCCTTATTTTCTCTTGTGGTTTCGTGCATCTACACCTATAAATAGGGGAGCTGCACTTCATTATTTTAAAGTGATTAATCGAATGAAAGTTTATACTTTATTATTCAATCTTCTTTATTTTGGCTTAAGTAATTTGTATGCTTTGTTAATTGCTAAAGTACAGGAACTATAGGCTAATTAGATAATTGCTCTATCTAATTGCATGCTTTGTTTCGCCTCTATTATTCTCCACTTGGTTTGAATTGCGGGTTTAATTTAACTTGTTAAATTAGTAGTCTGTCGAATCCAAGGGTAAGGATTCGAGAGTTTTGAGAGCTGCGTCTTGCATACAGACTTTCCTTGGCAATTTTCCACATTGAGTTCTTGCTTTCACAAGTTGGAATCAAGGGTTCACATCACTTCCTCAAGGATTTGAGGTCTTACTCAAGACTCCTCTTTCCTAGACCAAAGGACTTTTGCTTAATCAATCTCTTGATCAAGATTTTGACAAATGCCTAACTTAGCTCTAAACTTGGACCTCTACCCTTTGCCTAATCCAAACTCTTGGATAGGTCTTTAATCCCAATTGCCCAACTTACCTCAAGTTAGGACTTGTACAATTGCCCAAACTGATGAGGGCATCCCAAGTCCATCGACAAGTCCACAGACAAGCTTGCCAACAGGATGCTCAATTGATAGTAGAAGCCAACGCCTTGGAGAATAAAGCCGGAAAGGTTCAAATTGCAACTCTTCTTACAATTCTTGAAGAACAGGCGCAATTCCCCATTCCACAATGAAGAGAAGGCTGTTTCTTGAAGTTCTTGAAGATTCCGGAAGGTTCTTGGACTTTAAAGAGACATTTCTTGAGATTCTTGATTTCCTTGAAAAACTTGAATTTCATATTTTGCAGAATCTTGAAGAATCTTGAAATTCTTGAAAATCTGGATTCCGAAATAATTCTGGGAGATTCTAGAAGATTCTGGAAGCTCCCTACACCATTCCACAATGCACCATCAACAAGTGAGCCGAACCACCATGGAGTCCATTCCATATAACCAAGTTCGGCCAAGCCCATCAAAGAAGCCCAACCGAAACTTCATCTAAGATTTCGCATAAAGGTTTAGGGTTTGGGGGAAAATAAGGGTTTGTGCATGTTCCCTATTTTGCCCTTAGTTTATTAGTTTCCAAAAAGGATCCCTTCTTGATCACCTTTTTGGAGTAGGATTTTCAATTCCTTTTCCTTCTTGTTTTTCCTTGTAATTTTGACTGCCATTATCTTAAGGGTGACTGAATTTCCTTTTCTTTTTACCATTACCCACTTCTTTTAGGTTTTTGTATTGTAAAGGAAATCAATCTCTTGATTGGTTTTCAATTCTAATTCTTTCCTACTTCTTTTTTTCGGCTGCCCTACTCTATAAATAGGGCATCCAAACAGCATAATTAATACAAGTATTCAGATCTTAAAACTATTAGTTTGAGTACTCTCCCTTTATTGCTTTATGTATTTTGCATGTTGGTAATTTATATATTGCATGAAACTTAGCTTAATTAGGCTATTTGCTCTACCTAATTAAAATTGCATGTTTCACCTCTTTTCTTACTTGGTTCAAATCCCTTGAGTAAATTAGCTTAGGTTGGTTTATTTTTGTTAACTGGAGTTTCGGGTAAGTTAAGAGTTCATACGAGCTACGCTGCGTAATCAGACTTTCCTAGGCAATTCATCCGCATATGTACCTTGGTCCACATCAATTGGTATCAGAGCTTGGGCTGGTTTTATGGCTAGAGAAGGTTGAAGTAACCCAACCAAATCTTTATCAGGTGTTTTCTAATCCTTGTTAGTCTTGCTTGTCTTGAAATTCTTAGAATTAGAACGCATCTTCTTGGGGGAATTTTTTTTTTCTTTCAAGCTTTGAATTTTGGTTTCTTGGTACTGTTTAGTCTATCCTAAAATCAAAATTCCCTAGAAAAATTGAACCAAATTTTAAAGTACTGAAAAATGCAACTTACGGTTTTAAAATTACCTTCTTTTTGCGAAAAGCTTGTACTGTTTTGGGGCTATTTTTCTTAAATTACAATATGGAATTCCTTGCTGAAAAACTGAATTACATTCTGAACTTTAAAAATAAATTAAGGTTCAGGTTTTGGCTTAGCTAGGGTTTCGGTTTGTTTGGTTGAAATTGGGTCGCCATTTACTTTGTGACATTAGGGTTTGAGAGACACTCTTTTGTTGCTATTTTTGTGACTTTTGCTCAGTTTGGAACTGTTTTCTACTCCTCCTGTGCAATTTTTGTTAAAAATTGGTGAGTTTTTGCGGCTGATGTTAAGCAGCTCACCTTATCTGCACTTTGTGATTTGCCTACGCTAGTTGGATACCTTGTTTTGAATTCTTTAAAATATATTGAATTCTTAGTTTAGTATCCTTGGCTGCTGAAATTATCTCTGGGAATTGGTTAGTGAGTCAAACTTGAAAACTTCGCTAACTCTAGGGCTCTTTTCTTAAAATCGCAAATTTGGTGTTTTTCTGCCACTTGGGGTTTAAAATTTGTAATTGGGTTATCTGCATATTGAAAGAATTGATAATTTGCTGGGATCAGTTTCTTTGATTACCTATCGTGTTGGTGATCTCTTCTTTGGTTAGTTTTAGGACTTTCTTAAAGTTGTTCAACTCTGCTTATTTCTTGATTCTGTTCAATTCTTGAATTGCCCTGCTTTCAACTACTAGTTGTATCTTTTCAAGCTACCTGAACGTTTACTCTTGAATTATAGTTTGGATTTTGTCATCGTGCACACCCATCTTTTCTGAAATTTGAGGGCTTCACCCCAAAATTTCCTTGTTGCGTACCTCTTATCTAAACAATATTACAAATATCGTTTGCGAAAAGATTTTTCAACTCCAAAATAGAACCCAAGTATCTATTTTTCCTTAAGTATCATTGCTGTGTGAATTGTTGTTTGCCTTATACATTTGTCAATACCAGATGTAGAGTGGAAAAAGGCTTGAGTGAACATACTATAAGGGCGCCACCCTAAAGTGAAACGCTAGTTTGTGTGTAGCTGTTAGGTGGGATACACTTGGGGGACAAGGGGGTAAGGTTACTACTCATTTTTCCTTGTTCTTAGCAAACAGATTTTCGCCTATAACTGATGTCAGGAGGTGCTTCTGTCCCTTTGGAAAGTGAGCAAATACTGGCTGCGATAGCGCAACTCTCTGCGCGATTTGCTACCCTCACGGAGGAGGTTGCTGACCTGCGGGCCGAGCGAGAACAAAGGCGTACGGAGTCAGAGGAGGACACTCTTGCCAATGACAAAAATGCCGCTGACAAGCCTTTCGAGGGTCTCAGTCAATGCAAAACTACTGTTTCACCCTTCGCAGGTGGTACGAATCCGGAGGATTACCTAGACTGGGATATGAAGATGGAGCGCATCTTCAAGCTTCATGCAATCCCAGAACACAAGAAGGTCCCACTCGCGGTGGTACATTTCACGGACTATGCCCTGGTCTGGTGTAATCAAGAGATGGACCAACGAAGGAATACGCGTCCCATGCGGGCCCGTGCTCCGCCTCTAACTTGGTATGATTTGACTACTTCCATGTGTAGAACTTTTGTTCCTGATTATTATTTTAGAGAATTGTATAGGAAATTACATACTCTTGTGCAAGGACCTTTATCTATAGACGCATACTATAGAAAGTTAAAGATGGCCAAAATTAGGGCAAATGTACAGGAAGACGAGGCTGCTTCAATGGCTCGTTTTCTTAATGGCCTAAACAGGGGTAAAGCTTTAGCCGTTGAACTTCAGAATGCATCAACTTTGATGGACATGTTGCACAAAGCTCGGGTCATGGAGGAATACCGAAGACAGTTCCACCCGTCCGGACGCCTACCAGCGCCCCACCGGCTTGGAGAAAGAATCTGGTTTACTCACCACCCGCTAAGAAGCCGTTTACGTCAAAACGAAAGGCTATAGTCCCCGCCACCACCCGGTCTTCATCCCAAGCCAGAACGCCATCAACACCTCGGCAATCCATTAGCAATGTCACTTGCCACAAATGCTCAGGCCGTGGCCACTACATGCGTGATTGTCCTAACATCCAGAAGGTCTTATTGGGGCAAGATGGTGAGTACATTTCCGAAAAGGATGAAGAGGAACAAACCTTTAACCCCTTGTCGGAGTTAATTAACAGCACTACGTCTGCACTAGTTGAGCAATTTGAGTTCATCGAAGAAGATTCTAATCAAAACATGGTTACTCGCACCTTGACTACAACTGTTGTCCAGGATACGTCTCAACGGACAAATCCAGCTCAAGGAGATCCAGAAGATGGTGCAGAGAGTGCAACTGAGGTTCGAGTGCTTCATCGAGGCCCACCAAAGCTCCACGACCCAAGTCCATATCAGAGAGATCCATTCGTTGATATAGTTGGACCAATGACTCGCAAGAGGAATTCAAAGCTCAAAGCAGACCTTGCAAACTTTGTTCAAAGGTGTGCTACAGAAGCCCAGCTCATAACCAGCTCCAATGAACTCAATGAGAAAGAAAGAAAGCTTACAAGAGTTACCTTACTCTCCATCAAGGTAGAAATGGTGAATACTAATCTTTCCAATTAAGGAAATGGTGGAAATGGTATTTCCAAGCTGTGCAAATGGTGGAAATGGTATTTACGAGCTAAGGAAATGGTGGAAATGGTAACTACAAGTCTTTCCAGTAAAGAAATGGAGATTTCTTGAAGACTGAAGAATTTCAGAAGTGAAATGTTTTTTTGAGCTTCTGAAATGATTCCGGAAGCTTCCAGAAGCTTCCTACATCTACATCATCATGCTACATCAATTGGGCCGAATCCATCAAGTCCACTTCATGAACCCACATTCGGCCAAGCCCAAGCCCAAGGAGAAGCAATTCACAATTAGGGTTACGGTTAGAAGGAGAATTAAGGTTTTGTGCATGTTACCTAATTCTCTTCATAGTTTTCTCTTTTTCTTTCTCCTTTTCTTTTCGGTTTTTACCTTTTTCTTTTATGGGTGAAATCTGAATTTCCCCTTCTCTTTTTCTCCTTTTTCTTTTTGGTTTTCCTTCTTCCTTTTAAGGAGAAAATCTGAAAATTTCCTTCTTCTTTTCTTCCTTGCAATTTCGGCAATTCCTTCTTTGTGCTGCCGAAATTCCTTTTATTCTTTTTGGTATTTTCCTTGTTTTTCTTTCCTTATTTTCTCTTGTATTTTCGTGCATCTACACCTATAAATAGGGGTGCTGCACTTCATTATTTTTCAGTGATTAATTGAATGAAAATTTATACTTTATTATTCACTCTTCTTTATTTTGGCTTAAGTAATTTGCATGCTTTGTTAATTGCTAAAGTACAGGAACTATAGGCTAATTAGATAATTGCTCTATCTAATTGCATGGTTTGTTTTGGATGAATTAAGTCACCTTTATGGAAAGGGGTGAGTGAAATTCTAACCTAATTAAACTAGGAAAAGAATTAAAATTTGAAACCAATAAAGAGATTGGTTTCTTACAAGAACCAAATCCTAAAGGAACTAGGATTGGATGAAAAAGGAAATTCAGCTGCCAAGGGGGAATGAGGTGGCTGAATTTTACACTTAAAAATGAGGAAATAAGAAGTAGAATCAAATCACAAAAAGGTTTCAAGAGGGTAAACCTTTTTGGTAACTACTATCCTAGTAAGCCTAGTTGTAACAAACTTGTAACAACCTAACAAACTAGTAACAAACTTTGAGTAGAATTAGGTAACATACACAAATCTGTGGATTCTGACTCATAACTTGTGTTATTTTTAGCCTTGGATATCCTTATCAGTTGCCCTTTCATAATATACCTGTCACGGCATCACCAACGAATATTAAATGACCATCTCTTTTCAGTCAACGGGATCTCTAAATTTTGACTCTTTATTTATAGTCCTAATGTTTGAGGAAAAAAAGAGACCTTTCTCTTGCGAAAATACTATTTCCAAGTCTCTGCGATCTCATTTGGTATTAAGATTGAGTTTAGATTATGATTTTTTTTAAATATTAAAATTTGCACTAAAAATATAAAATGACTTATGCAGAATAATGAAAAATTATTATATAATGCAAAATATAATATGTGGCACGTGAATTGTTAAGATACGTATGATCCATGACATCAACAATTTGTAAATATAATTAGTGGTCAATGACAGATAAATAGTTAAAATTTCCACTAACTAGATCAAGATTTCACCCTTTGGTAGATTTTTGTGTGTGTAAATCTGCCTATATAAAAGACAAGGGCTTACAATTTTATTTTTCAGACCTCAATATTTATCAAAATTTGAGTTTACACTCGATATGACTTTTTAAAACTCTTATTTTTTTTTGTGAAAATACTATGGTTCGTTCTTTCCACATAAATATTCATTCACTGATGATGACTTAGTTACATGGTTCTACAAGTACCAAAGGAAAACTAGTGCTAATAATACTACATAAGTTTACACTAATACTAATACTCTGCATGCAAGCAAATATATATATATATATATATATATAACACTTCAGTTGGGGCTGAAAAACACACAGACTTAGCTTTGTAAATGTAATATGCTACCGCTGATTGATCCAGAAAAAAGTGATGTGAACCCCTGATCCCCAACGTCGTGGAAACCAAGAACTCGATGCGAAAAGTGCCAACGAAAGTCTGATTGCAAGACGCCGCTCTTAACTCCAAGAATCCTTACCCTTGGATTCGGCAGACTACTAAATTAACTAAGTAATTTAAACACACAATTTGAACCAAGTGGAGAAAACTAGAATTGAAACAAAGCTTAGTAATAGATATAGCAATTATCTATTAGCATAGTTTTTGTAACTTTTAGTAATTAACAAGCATGCAAATTAAAGAAGCCCAAAATAAATGTGAGTGATCTTGATGTGAACGGTTGTACACATGCGGATTAAGTTGCCAAGGACCTTGTGATTAAGTGACGTAGCTCGTATAACCTCTAACTCACTCGAAAATTCAGAGAACTAAATTAACTAACCTAAGCTAACTTAATTGAGAATTTCGAACCAAGTGTGAGAAAAGAGTTGAAACATGCGAATTAATTAGGTAGAGCAAATAACCTAATTAGCTAAGTTTCATGCAATATGTAAACCACAAGCATGCAAATACATAAAGCAATAAAGGGATGGTATTCAAAACTAATAGTTTTATGATCTGAATACTCTGTCTTATTAATGTGTTCGGCCACCTATTTATAGGCTAAGGAACACCCGAAAAAGTCATGAAAAAGAATAAGGAAAAGAAGTAGAATTGGAAATCAATCAAGAGATTGATTTCCTTTACAATACCAAACCCTGAAAGAAGTGGGGAATGGTAAAATAAAAGGAAGTTTCAGTTTTCCCTTAGTCTTGGGGTAGCCGAAATTATAAACTATAAACAAGAAGGAAAACAACTAATTTGGAAACAAGAAGGAAACTAATAACTAAGAGTAAAAAGAACCCTAGCCCTTAACTTGTAACCCTAGCGACTTAAAAGAACCCTAGCCCTTAACTTCTAACCCTATCTACTTAAGTTGGCCGTGTGGGCTTTGTTGTGGGCTTCCTTGGACTGGCCGACTTTGTGGACTGGTCTCCATGAGTTGGGTTGGCCCAATGTTGATGTCGCTTAATGCAATGTTTCTTTAAAGTCCAAGAACCTTCCGGCGTCTTCAAGAACTTCAAGAAACAGCCTTCTTCTTCATTGTAGATTGGGGAATTGCGCCTCTTCTTCAAGAATGGTAAGGAGAGTCGCAATTGGAACCTTTCTGTCTTTCTGCTCCAAGGCGTTTGCTTCTACTATCACTTAGGTGTCCTTTTGGCAAGCTTGGACAAGGTTGTTGAGTGTCTCTCGAACCTTCTTTGCTCTGCTTCTGGTCATTGGCCCAGTGATGTCTACAAGTGGATCCCTTTGATATGGACTTGGATCTTGAAGCATTGTTGGACCTCGATGTAGAACTCGAACCTCCTCAGCTTCTCTGGAATCACTTGCTTGTTTACTTGTTGCTAGCGTTTGGATGCCCTCATCATCCCCTCCCGGTTGAAAAGGATTTGACCTCAAATCAGCATCCTGTTCATAAGTAAAAGGAGACAAGTCAGCAACATTAAAGGAAGTACTAACACTATACTCACCTGGTAAATCAAGTTTATAAGCAGTAGGCCCTATTTTGGAATTGATTTGAAAAGGTCTATCGCCCCGGGGATGGAGTTTGGTCCTTCTTGCAGCAGGGAATCGTTCCTTCCGCATGTGAACCCAAACCTAATCGCCTGGTTCAAAGTTCACAGCCTTGCGCCTTTGGTTTGCATGTGCGGAGGCTTTGGCATAGGTTTTCTCCAGGTTTGCCCGAACTTTGGCATGTATGCGTTGCACAGTTTCAGCTTTCTTTGCACCGTCGAGATTAACCTGTTCCTTTAGCGGCAAAGGGATGAGATCCATAACCGTCAAAGGAGTAAAGCCGTAGGCAACTTCAAATGGACAGAACCCTGTTGAGAAGTGCTTGGTTCAGTTGTATGCAAACTCTGCAACTGGCAAGATTTCTTCCTAACGTTTGAGATTCTTCTGAATTAACGCCCTAAGGAGATTGCCAACGGTGCGGTTGGTGACTTCCGTCTGTGGATGACTTGTACTCGAAAACAGCAGTTTTGTGCCGAGGCAGGACCACAAAGTCTTCCAAAAGTTACTCAGAAATTTGACGTCGCGATCTGAGACAATGGTGCATAGGATTCCATGCAACCGAACTATCCCTTGAAAGAACAATTCCGCCACATGTCTGGCATCATCTGATTTCCTGCAAGGAATAAAATGCGCCATTTTAGAGAAACGATCAACTACGACAAATAAAGAGTCATTACCTCTTTGCGTCCTGGGAAGACCTAGAATAAAATCCTTCGAAATGTCAGTCCAAGGCAAAGAAGGAATAGGCAAAGGCGTGTAAAGTCCATGGGGTTTAGATGTAGACTTAGCTTTCAAACAATTAATGTAACGAGTGCAAACATGTTGTACATCTTTTCGCATATGAGGCCAATAAAAATGCTCTTGTAACACTTCAAGTGTTTTATGCACACCAAAATGACCCATAAGACCCCCACTGTGAGCTTCACGAACCAGTAATTCTCTAGTAGAACTACGAGGGATGCATAACCTATTTTCCCTAAACAGAAAACTATCCTGTCTATAGTACTTATGGAATGCACCATATTCACATGCTTTATACAAATCCGAAAAATCAATATCAGAAGCATACAAATCCTTTAGATATGCAAACCCTAGCAAAGAATGATCTAAAACAGCCAGAATTTCATACCTGCGAGATAGAGCGTCAGCAACTAAGTTATCCTTACCTTTCTTATACATAATAATGTAAGGAAAAGATTCAATAAAGTTAACCCATTTAGCATGACGTCTATTTAATTTATTCTGTCCCTTTAAGTGCTTTAGGGACTCGTGGTCACTGTGTACAACAAATTCCTTGGCCATTAAATAATGTGACCAAGTCTCAAATGCGCGGACCACTGCATAGAGCTCCTTGTCGTAAGTTGGATAATTCAAGGCAGCCCCTTTTAGCTTCTCACTGAAAAAGGCGATTGGCTTGCATTCCTGCATTAAGACTGCGCCAATTCCAATACCTGATGCATCACACATTAGTTCAAACACTTTATCAAAATCAGGTAATGCTAAAACAGGTGCATGAGTGAGATCATGCTTAAGAACCATAAAGGTGTTTTCCTGAGCTTGCCCCCACACGAATGGAACATTCTTTTTGCACAAGTCGTTGAGAGGCGCTGCTTTGGTGGAAAAGTCCTTCACAAACAGTCGGTAAAATCCAGCCAAACCGTGGAAAGATCTCACATGTGCGGCCGAGGTTGGTGTGGGCCACTCCCTAATGGCTTTCACCTTGGCGTCGTCAACTTTGACACCATCTTTAGAGACTACAAAACCGAGAAAAACAACTTCCGAAACACAAAAAGTGCATTTCGTCATCTTGGCATACAATTGATTAGCACGCAATTCAATCAAAACCAATCGAAGATGCTCAACATGCGATTGTAAGTCTTTTGAATATATCAGAATATCATCAAAATAAACCACAACAAATTTCCCTATGAACTTTCTAAGCACATGATTCATTAACCTCATAAAAGTACTAGGTGTATTTGTTAGGCCGAAGGGCATGACTAACCACTCATACAAACCAAATTTAGTTTTAAAAGCAGTTTTCCATTCATCCCCCTCCTACATGCGAATTTGATGATAGCCCTGTGTAAGATCTATTTTAGTGTAAATAGTGGAACCATACAAATCTTCTAACATGTCATCAAGCCTAGGTTATTTTGCATCAAACCAAATTTATATATTGCATGAAACTTAGCTTAATTAGGTTATTTTCTCTACCTAATTAAAATCGCATGTTTCACCTCTTTTCTTACTTGGTTCAAATTCTTTAAGTAAATTAGCTTAGGTTAGTTTATTTTTGTTATCTGAATTTTGGGTAAGTAAAGAGTTTATACGAGCTACGCCACTTAATCAGACTTTCCTTCACAATTCATCCGCATGTGTACCTTGGTCCACATTAAGTATCCCTTCTAGAGAATGTGAATGACCTTCTAGAACCTCCTCCAGTTTCGTGCTCGATTCTCCAACTCGCGTCGCTCCTTTCGCTATGATCGCCAATGGATCATCGGCTATTTCTTCCTACATTTACATTTTACACATTCAATCATAAGTTCATAATGCAACCATCTCAATGTAACTTTTAAAGTGAAACAAAACAGAGTGACTTTGCCTATAAACTGGCCATCTTTTCTAATAGCTTATCTTCTTCCTTGATCATTTTCAAGTGTAAAGAGTTTATTAGAGTGAGCTGATCTGAGTTTATGTCTGCCAAGTTTCCCTGACTCTCAACTATATAAGATGACATATCGATGTTCAATTCAGCGCTGCAGAGGCTGTAAACGAGGCGAATGGAGATTGAAGGGCTGCAGCCCCCAAGCCAGAGGAAAGCATTCTCAAAGTAGGAGCACTATGCGGGACACAGAAAGGATGATGCATTAATCTTGTCTAGTAAAGCTCTATAATCATGATAATAATCTTCAAAGTGTTTGATACCTTTCACAGCAAGAACTCATAAGTTTTCGTCGTCCTCCCCGTTTGAGGCCAATGCATCAAGAAACTCATCCAGGTCTTGATGTTGTTGTGCAATTCAATCCTGGAAACAAATTTCAAATTGGTCCTGTAATTTGCCTGTCTCCATTTGTGAACAGCACAAGTCTCAAACAGGACTGCTTAGTGATACGAATCGGCTCAGACACACCCGTCTGTTTGCCCAAAAGATATAAATTAAGTGGTGATTAAATTTAAATCAAGACTAGCCCAAGTTCCTAAGTCTTGTTTAATTTCAGCCATGGGAGCTAAGGTCCAACCCAATTGTTTGATTGATTTTTAAAGTCCAAATTGATGCTAAAAGTTCAAGAGAATTTCATCCAAGAGGTGTAACATTTGGACAGAAGTGTTACAGTTTCAACAACTTGGGGAGTTATTGGAATGTACATTGAGCCATAAGGAGTAAATGAAAGGCCTTCTTGAAGTCTCTCAAGAAGAGTAAGTACGACTTTAATTTCAATTAAATGAAAGGACATTTGATTGACTTAAATGTATGAAAAAAAGTGATGTGAACCCCTGATTCCCAATGCCTTTGGAAACCAAGAACTTTACGTGGAATGTGCCAAGGAAAGTCTGAATGCAAGACACTGCTCTTAAACCCTAGAATCCTTACCGTTGGATTCGGCAGACTACTAACTTACAAAGTAAATTAAACATGCAATTTGAACCAAGTGGAGTAAACTAGAATTCGAAACAAAGCTTTGATTAATAGACAAAGCAATTATTTGTTAGCCTATAGTTTCTTGACTTTTAGCAATTAACAAGCATGCAAATTACATAAGCCCAAAATAAAGGAGTGATTAAAGAAGTATAAATTCTAACTTAATCAATAATCAACTAAAGAATTTCGTGGTTGGCACCCCTATTTGTAGGTATGGGTGTGTCCAAATTACAATAGGAAAAGAATAACTGAAAGCAGCAAAAGTGGAAACCAATCATAATTGAATTTTCCTTACAAACCAAGTCCTAAATGAGCAAGGACAATGGTGGATGATTTAAGTCACCTTTATGGAAAAGGGTGAACGAAATTCTAACCTAATTAGACTAGGAAAATAATTAAAATTGGAAACCAATCAAGAGATTAATTTCTTACAAACCTGAAACCTAAAGGAACTAGGTTTTGGTAGTTGCTGAATTCTTTTGCCGCTTGGATTGGCATATGGACGAAATTAACAGATAAAATAGGTAGGAAAATAATATAAATCCTATCCAAAAAGGGAGATCAAGAAGGGATCCCTTTTTGGAAACTACCAAGCTAATCTAGTTGTAACAAACTTGTAACAACCTAACCAACTTGTAACAAACTTTGGGTAGAATTAGGTAACATGCACAAAACCTAATCCTTCCCCTACCTAAGCTTCCAAGTGGTGTGTGGGCTGCTTCTTGTGGGCTTGGTTTGGCCGAAAATTGAAGGGAATGGACTCCATGGTGAGTTCGGCCCATTTTGAGATAGCGCATGGTGCTGATAGTGTAGGGAGCTTCTGGAATCTTCTGGAAACTCCCGGAATCATTTTGAAATGTCAAAAATCAAGATTTCAAAAATTATGCATGTGTAGAAACAGTGTTCCGAGCCTATTTCGGAGTGAGATTTAATTGAGTTAAAGTAATCTGCTATGCGAAGTAAAAGCTTCTAGGTGTTGTATGTATGCTAGACTTTAAATCTACACCTTTAGTTTGGTTAATAACAATTTGGAACAGTGTTAGAACATAGTCCGAAAGTAGTTCTAGAACCAAAAGGTTCTAGAAAACTTGGCTTGTCGTGCTAGTAAGTGTTCGAGTTAGAGAGGTCCTCGCACGGGCCTCTGAAAATGAATTTTCTGAATTTTAAAACCTGAAACCCAAAGAACCAAGGTATGAGTTAGCGTACGAGTCTTACAGGAACTCGGACACCTCCATAACCAAATTTTGCCTTATTTTGGAAATTGACTTTTATTCCTAAAAGCTTACTTGTCGTGCTAGTATGTGTTCGAGTTAGAGAGGTTCTCGCACGGGCCTCTGAAAATGAATTTTCTGAATTTTAAAACCTGAAACCCAAAGAAAATGAGGAACACAAAAACCCAGGTACGAGTTAGCGTACGAGTCTTATAGGAACTCAGACACCTCCAAACCAAATTTTGCCTTATTTTGGAAATTGACTTTTATTCCTAAAAGTTTACCTTGTTCCACAATTGACCCAAAAGTTTTAGCAAAGTTAATCTTTGACCTTTAACTTGAGTTGACCCAAAAGTCAAAATCAACCCTAGTTGACTATAAAGTCATAATCGAATGTAAAATACAACCTTCGAAGTGAAACATATTTGACTTATTTAGAATGCATGTATTGCAAGAGCTGACCATTGTTTGAAGAGTGAACCAGTCAACCGTACCATTCACGTTGCAAAAAGTGAGGTATTTACTGAATATTTTCTTAAAGGTTTAATCAAACTATATATAGTATGTGTGTAACTATAACCTTGATTGCTTGATTAAAATAAGAAGCTGCTCACGCATCACTTGCATGTAAACGGAATTGAATTGCTACATATGAAATGTATGCCATGATTAATTGCTTGATTTGATGTATACATGATATGTATTCCTTGAATTGCTTACTTGCTCAATATGACAACAAGCATGTATGCCCTATTCATTGATTGTTGATCACATAAATTGCTATCGATTGAAAGCATGATTGATTGAACAGTGTACAGAAGCATGATTTACCTCTAGGTGTAATAGAAGAATCATAATACCTATGCCATGAGTAGGTTATTGGATTGCATATTGAAATGTTTAGGAGTCATGAAAGCATGCTAGAGATGCCATGTTTGCATGATGAGAGAAAATGTATAACACCTGCAAACACTAAAAAGATTGTGTGCGTCTAGTCTTAAGTGATCAATTTTAAGCCACCACGTGCGTGTTGCCACATGGAGGTGAAGTCGCATTACAGTTAGCTGATGCATCCCTAGAGGGGAAACTAAGGGTTGCATGTTTACAACCAGGGATCCAAAACACCTTGCCACCGAGCATTCCTGCCACTGCTGGTACTGTTGCCGCTTGGGTATCGAGGTATTTGCAAACTACCTAAAATTTTTTATCGTCTAGATTGTCTGGAATTAATTGTCGCCTTAGCTTTAGATGAGAAAGTTATAAAAAAAATCAAATCAATCGAAACCTAAGGGCTAAAATGCCAGATTGATTATTGCATATGGTTGATAGGATTCTATGTTGCCATGCATATCTCTGCTATGTGATTATAGAGAAGCTTGATTGATTGATCATTTTCGCATTGACGCATGAATTTGTAAATGACATGAATACTATAAATATTAATGCCTAAACTATAACGCCATGTTTACATGATCGCTTTGATATTGAGGCCTGTTTTTAGAGTACCGCGGTGGGATAATTTCCTATAAAAAAACTAAGGTCTCTCACTAAGCTTGTGAAGCTTACCCCTTTCATCAGCATATTTTTACAAGTTCTTAAGTAGGTATGTGTTATTTCTCCCAAGAAGTGAGGCCAACGTTCGCTTTGGTAGTGCTGAGTGTTTGTCTTGTAATAAGTAAGCCTAGACAATTGTTATTTTGGGATTAAGGATAATTTAGTCGATGACCGTCCCGAATAATGTTTTAAGGTTCCGCAGTAGACATGATTGTTTTTAATAAGTATTCTTGAATGTTGTCAGAAAAAAGGTAACTTATGTTTTATTATTAGTATTTGTATCGAATTGTTGGGTGCGAGCCACTAATGACGCTATCCCCTGAACTAACCTGGACTCCTTCGCAGGATGGCCCTAGAGAGATAGGGTCGGAGCGGAGGCGTCACAGTTGGTATCAGAGACATAGGTTCCTAAAAATGAGGACTTATGTCTATAAAAGCTTGAATCTAGTAACTTGATGTAGGATTCATGAGACTTAACTAGATTATGTTCAGAAAATAGTTGGTAAAAGACATGGCCTGCATAAAACTTCTAAAAGACTATACCTAGAATTTGGAACTAGGTATAGTATGAAAGCTTGCATAACTGGCATAAGTTTTCAGCATACTAATCAATGTTGTTGGTAGAAATATGCTTTCAATAACTCTAGAAGTATCTACCCAGACGACACCCAGGTGAAGGGAGTCAGTTTTCAATGGAGCTCAACAATGTTGGTCCCCGACACTCAACCAGATGATGGCCAGGAAGGTAGGAGCAGTCTTACAGTACCCCAACCAAGTATTGCAACACGTGATTAAGGAAAGGGACGCACTCAGGGAGCGAGTTGCTGCTCTTGAGGTACATCTAGAGCATCGCGATGATATTGTGGAAACTATTAAATGGATGGATAAGATGGTAGGAACTTTTAACGGCAAGGTCGAGGATCTGGAAAAGGTGATAGCCAATGAGATATGTGAGGATATACTGCTGGCACCCCTCCCAAACATGAACCCCCAGATACTAGTGGCATTGGGGACCGAGGGAGAAGAGGATGATGAAGAAGAAGAAGAGTTCAAGTAGTCTTAGGACGAGAGTGTTAGGCGCGATGTTTGCGTATTTTATGATTTCTTGTTTTGAAATACTATAGTTCTATTTGATGTTTCCATGTTTCTTAATTGATAAACATTGATAAACCATGCAGGGTATTGAGACCTATGCCTCAGATAGCTTATATTGTTTTAGTCACTATTGGTGACCTTAATTGCTTGAATAAAGTGGGCATGGTGCCCCATCTTTATAATGATTGATTGATTGACTGGTTCATTGACTATCGTATGCTTAGAAAATGCATATACCCTCGGCAAAATCCTAGTAAATGATTGAACAATACTTGAATGGAGAAAACCTTAAACAAGGAGATCAAGGGTAGTCCCCTAGCTAATCTTATTATGGAATAGCATTAGCTCATACTTACCAACTTTGTAGATGAGCCTCACTCTCAGTACCAGAGAGGCTTCTGAATCCGGGGAAAAGGAAGACCCTCTCCGGACTACTGTCGAGCAAATGGCGCAATTCATCCAGGACATGCATCATCGTCCCAAGCATCAAGGTGGAAATAATCGCACTATGACTGGCTTTCTGAAGTTTGACCCACCTAGGTTCGAAAGAGAGCCTGATACCGAGAAAGCAAAAAGTTGGTTAGAAAGCCTAGAGAGAATGTTCAACCTTTTGAGGTATACCAGCTAGACAAAGTTGCCTTGGACTGGTGGCGAGTGGAGAACCTGAAATGAAAAGTACCTCGTACCCTGCGGACTTGGGTGAACTTTGTCACTACCTTGAGGGCTAAGCATTCCCCTCAAGCAGGAAGGGAGGGCAAGGCACTAGAGTTTATGGCCCTCCGACAAGGTACCAAGATTGTAGCTGTGTACGATGCCTAGTTTTCCAAATTTTCCAAGTATGCACCGAAAGAGGTCGCAACGGAGAATGATCTGAAGATGAAATTCGTGTATGGACTGAAGCTAGAGATCTAGTCGGCATTATCCACTCTGGATATGCCCATGTATGCTGATGCCATCGAGAAGGCGCAACTAGTTGAGGATGCACAGGAATGTCTAGGGTTGTGGACACAACCGTAGGAAGGAAAAGAGTAACCTGAAACCTAGTGGGGAAGTCTACAAGGGTAGAAATGATGGGAAGGATGGAAAGGATAAAGGAAAGGCTAAAGTTACCAGCCAGTTCTGCCAGAAGGGCGGCCATGTAGAGGCCGACTACTGGAGCAAAGCCAAATAAATGTCTGCATTGTTTGAGTGCAGATCATAGCGTTAAGGATTGCCCAACTGCTAGAGCTAATACTAGACCAAACCCAGCAAACCCCAGACCAAGCCTAAATGCCGCAAAACACGTGTCAGCCCGAGTGTTTGCCTAAGAGCATCGTGAAGTGGGTCCAGACAACAACATCGTGGAACAGACACTTTCTATTCTAAATTTGCCTGCCAAATTGTTAGAAGACCCTGGCTCTACCCAGTCGTTTATTGCTTTGAGATTCGTACCTGCTCCCTTAGAAGTCCCGGTCAGATTACCTTATACAGTCAAAGTTATTAGCCAACTTCGGATGTTAGTGTGAGGCACCGAAAATAATAGGGAAAATAGTATTACTATTAAGTTAAACTTTATTTATAGCTTAATTGAGACTTTATTGAAATGTGGGACTAATCTGATATTGAGGAATTTTAATTATAAGAAACACTTAATTATGAAAAAGGAACTATATATATATATTTAAGTAAATTAAATAAATAAGTAAATAAAGATAAAACCAACTTTAGATGCGTAGGAAGGGAGTTTGGATACTGCTAAACTCGACTCCCACGGAAAAAGGGTTTTAGGATTATCACGTACCCACCTTTTTCTATCGATAAGCGTCCCTCACTCGGACGTTTACGATTTAGAAGCGGATTTTGAAGGTTGAGGAGGAAGATAAATACGAGCGTTTACGCTAACCCCCTCGCAGATCGCAAACAAACAATTCGCCGCTTAAGAACTCGTCTCTTACTTGATCTCGCTCGCATTGTTTCTATCGTCGCCCTCACAAAATCTGACAAAAGGAAATCTATAGCGCAGTACCGTTGTAGAAAAAGTAAGTCTTTCGTTCGTTGAAGCTCGATTTAGACAGTCTAGCCGTCGACAATCTTTTGTTTACTAATTTTCTGGTTGGTCTGGTGACGCAGTCGGTTCGTGTGTACGTTGGGTTCGCAGTAACGATTCCATAGACGTAGCGAGATTTTGGGTACTGTTTCGTCTGCGATCATAGGTGAAAATCGATCTCTACTAATCATTAAAATATGATGTCAATGAGTTAATGTAGTGAACGATTAAGCGTGGACGCAAACTGATTTCCTTTGTATTACTGGCGGATCTTGTCATTGATTTGCGTCGAGTAATCCAAAGCCGATCAGATTTTCTGTAATTGCATTCAAAATATAACTACTTAATCGGGTAAGGAAATTGCCCGAACTGCTGCAATTTCGGGTGATACCCATGGCTGTTTGGTAGGATGCAGTAAGAAAGAGCCATCACTGAAACCATCAGTTACATATAGAGATAAATATGGGGGCTTATAGTACTGAATATTGTGTGGTTGGATCGTAATTTCTTGGTACTGTATACATATCCAGAAGTTGGGAGTTGTTCTTGCTTATTAACTGATGTATACATATAAATATATATATGCATGGGTTCTGAGTTAGATCAATTTATGGGTGATATATATGCTGAATGGATATATATATATATATATATAATAGCTTATAGTACTGAATATTGTGTGGGTGGATCGTAATTTCTTGGTACTGTATGCATATACAGAAGTTGGGAGTTGTTCTTGCTTATTAACTGATGTATACATATAAATATATATGCATGGGTTCTGAGTTAGATCAATTTATGGGTGATATATATGCTGAATGGATATATATATATATATATATATATATAATATATACATATATTTTACATACACTAATATATATCTAGTCTAAGTCTTATTTAATTTTCTGTTTTTCAGTTATATTTAGCCTAATGGCAGGCTAATTAGACATAACTAAACTTCATGGTTTAACACTAAGTATTTAGCCTGCCATTAGGCTACTCAAAAGTGGTACGTACACTAAAATTACTTTATTAATTGATAATAGTTTTCAAAATGATCTAACTGCATTAATTGATAGTGGTGCACACTAAAATTACTTTATTAATTGATAATAGTTTTCAAATTGATCTAACTGCATTAATTGATAGTGGTGCAGATATTAGTGTTATACAAGAAGATTTAATACCTACAAAATACTCCCCAAAGCTTATATTTGTAAAAATAAAGTTACTTTATTAATTGATAATAGTTTTCAAAATGATCTAACTGCATTAATTGATAGTGGTGCACACTAAAATTACTTTATTAATTGATAATAGTTTTCAAATTGATCTAACTGCATTAATTGATAGTGGTGCAGATATTAGTGTTATACAAGAAGATTTAATACCTACAAAATACTCCCCAAAGCTTATATTTGTAAAAATAAAGTTTGCATTCCAGAAAGTTTTTTTATTAGTTAAAAATATTACAAATCAAGTGATACTTGGTACTCCTTTTTTGAAAAAATTATATCCTATTTATCATATTGATTCTAAAGGGTTAAAAGGAACCTATGAAAATAATCAAATAAATTTCCAGTTTATAATGGAACCTTTTTCAGAAGTTTTAAATACTATAAAAGAAAATATTCTTAGAAAAAAGAATCAAATGATGTTTTTAAAATCTGAAATTAATATTCTAACAATTGAAGAAAAACTTCAAAATCCTAGATTACAGGATAAAATTAAAATGATTATTAATAATTTTTCAATAGAAATTTGTAATGATCATCCAAATGTTTTTTGGGATACGAAAAAGCATATTGTAAGTCTTCCATATGAAGATGATTTTGATGAGAAGAAAATTCCGACAAAGGCCAGACCTTGTCAAATGAATTCTGAATATTTATAATTATGTAAAAAAGAAATACAACCTCTTTTACAAAAAGAGTTAATTCAACCTTCAAATTCTCTATGGTAATGCACTGCATTTTATGTTAATAAACATAGTGAAATTGAAAGAGGTATTCCCGGAATGGTAATAAATTATAAACCTCTTAATAAAGTTTTAAAATGGATCGGGAATATAATTCTTAACATATGAAGTAGAAGGATTATGACGGTTTATTACATCACGTAATAATTCTTCAGAAATCAAAGCATTATGATGGGTCCATGACTTGAATTTAAATGACTATTATTTAAAGCAGTATGAAAGGAATTTAAAGAACTATGACTATGGCGATTATTCTCACCACTTGAATTTAAAGAATGTAAAGACAGGTTAGGATGATGTTTATTCACATCACCTATGTTAGAAGTAGAATGTCTATGAGACATAGGAATATCATCCTTGAAAGGGGAAATAAATGATCTTACAGATGAAGATCTGGAAATCCCACGAGTATTACTCATCTGTACATATACATCTCCATCTGGAGTTTGGATTATATTAGAAATATGATGTTCATTTCTGGGTTCAATATGAGCAACCCTGGTCATTTTCCAATGCTGAGGGATTGGAATTTCATCCCATCTTATTGTCCTTCTAGTCGTAATATTTGACTTGCTAAAATTTGATTCAATTATTATTGTTTCATTCAAATCCTTTTGTTTTTTTCCACTTTATAACATGGGTTTAAAGTGTATAATGGCTTATAATAAATCCTATAACAAATACACATAATTTCTGTGCCAGGTTCATAATTATAACCTTCAGTTTTGATATTCAAAGTTAGAGCCTTATAAATATTTCTATCAATTAAAGACAAATTAAAGTTTGGATAAACATTAAAATATACTGGTCCATGAGCCAGACTAGATTGTATAACTCCAATTATTGATTTTCTCCATTCACAATTTCTACCATCTCTTAAAGTTGCTATGGCAGATTATCTAAAGTAAGAGGTTTAAAAGCAATTTGCACTAAACCAATATGTAAAAATCTGTGAGAAAGACGATATGAATCTAAATCTTCTTCATTAAGAAGAGTTATTGCTGTATAACATCTTGAATGGCTATTTGATCAATGAGTTCTTGGCCTTGAATTAGACCAGTGGCATCTGCCTTAATCAATTTTTCCCAAAATTTCGTATAACTCACCCTCTTCAGGCATGGGAATTTTTCAGAGGTATAACCTACTTCTGGAGCCCATTTCCAAATCCACGGGATTGAAAATTCTATAAAAAAGTACATAGGAGTGATATCATCGTTCCATGGATAGTTATTATCCAAGTTCATGATTTTGGGGGAAATTTTCAACGAGTCAGCATATAATGCCTTAAATGGTTCAGGTAGAACCTTTATGGATGGACCGAAATTAATCCACCATTTTATGAACCAATTTGGTAGAGGTTTATTATATACCTCAGAACAGATCTTTATAAACCAAGAATGTTTCTTGGATTTTCATAGAGTAGTACCTTATTGAGAGATTCAACATAATCCCAATATTTGTATTTTATTAATACCTTCTGATCATGATGAAGATATTCTCTATCCTTTAAGGTTGATAAACCCCACTCTTCTGCGGATATGATCTGCTTGATAATTATCTTACTAAAATTATAAATATTCTGAGCGCTACCAGCACCTGTAAAGTGTGTTATTTCACAGATTCCTAAAATATTCAGAAGATTTTCAAAGTATGATCTTGGCTTATAAGCCATTTTTGCATATGCTGAGTGATCCAGATATCTCTGCATCAGCATCCAAGGATCATTGACCCACTGCAAATCTTTGCCTTCCAAGAGAATTATTATCTCTTTATTATTATTCTGGTAATAAGAAGTCATATGATCTTCTTTGTCTTCTTCTCCTACAATCTTTGAATATGAGGAGGATGATGAAGAAGCAGTATTACCTTGCTTATGAGATATAAACTCCATAAATTCCTCACATAATGGGTCTTCTGGAGACATGCTCCTTCTAGCAGAGATATTATCTGCTACTAGCTTTCTGCCACCATGCTGGGCGAGGATATTTCCTCGTCCTCCTCGACCTCGGTAAGGGCCAGAGGCCCTTCCTCTAGGGTGCATCAACCTGCAATCATAAAAATTATGATCAGTCATTATTTAAAAATTCTTTAGTCAAAAAATCTGGAAGACTATTATCTTCTCCTTTTTTATACTGAATATCAAAATCAAATGGGGCTAAATGAGCCTGCCATCTAGCAAACATTTGCTTAGAAACATCATGCTTGAAATCTTTATTAAACATAAATTTAGTAGATTTGCAGTCAGTTCTTATAATAAACTTTTGATTATATAAATCATCCTGAAATTTTAACACACATTTAACAATAGCTAAAATTTCTTTGGCTACCGTAGCATAATTTTTCTGACTATCAGACCATTTGCCTGAATGATATCTAACAAGAAATTCTTGTTTATCAATTTTTGATTTTTGTTTTAATATTCCACTATAACTTATGTCTGAAGCATCTGTTTCTATTATTTTTTCCAGATTAGGATTTGCAATCATCAAACAAGGAAGTGATTTCACTTTAGACTTAATCCGTCTAACTGCCTCAGTATGTTTTTCAGACCATGGCTTAGGATTTTTCTTTAATCTATCATAAAGAATCGCAGTATCTTCATTAAGATTTTTATAATATGAAGAAATATAATTTAAACTTCCTAAAAATCTTTGTAATTGGGTTTTATCCAGGATTTCATCTGGAAATTTCGAAGCAAAATCAATACTTCTGTTAATAGGAATAATATTTCCTTTTTCAATATTATGACCCAAAAATCTAATTTTTGTTTGAAACAAATTCATTTTAGATTTTGATATAACCAGACCATTTTGAATGATTAAATTCTTAAAAATATTCAAGTGCTTAAAATGAGTTTCAATATCTTTAGAAAATACTAAGATATCATCAATATAAACAATAATGAATTCACTATAAGGAATAAAAATATCATTCATTATTTGTTGAAATTCTGAAGGAGCATTCTTCATACCAAAAGGCATAACCTTCCATTCATAATGTCCTATTGGAACAGTAAAAGCAATTTTGTACTGATCTTTTTTATCAATTTGAATTTGCCAATATCCTGTTTTTAAATCAAATTTTGAAAATATTATTGAATCATATAATCTGTCTAATAAATCCTTTTTATTAGGGATTGGATGCCTGATCCATTTTAAAACTTTATTAAGAGGTTTATAATTTATTACCATTCTGGGAATACCTCTTTCAATTTCACTATGTTTATTAACATAAAATGCAGTACATGACCACGGAGAATTTGAAGGTTGAATTAACTCTTTTTGTAAAAGAGATTGTATTTCTTTTTTACATAATTCTAAATATTCAGAATTCATTTGACAAGGTCTAGCCTTTGTCGAAATTTTCTTCTCATCAAAATCATCTTCATATGGAAGACTTACAATATGCTTTTTCCTATCCCAAAAAGCATTTGGATGATCATTACAAATTTCTATCGAAAAATTATTAATAATCCTGTAATCTAGGATTTTGAAGTTTTTCTTCAATTGTTAGAATATTAATTTCATATTTTAAAAACATCATTTGATTCTTTTTTCTAAGAATATTTTCTTTTATAGTATTTAAAACTTTTGAAAAAGGTTCCATTATAAACTGGAAATTTATTTGATTATTTTCATAGGTTCCTTTTAACCCTTTAGAATCAATATGATAAATAGGATATAATTTTTTCAAAAAAGGAGTACCAAGTATCACTTGATTTGTAATATTTTTAACTAATAAAAAAACTTTCTGGAATGCAAACTTTATTTTTACAAATATAAGCTTTGGGGAGTTTAAATTGAATATCTAATCTTTCTCCTCCAGCATGTCTTAAACTATGAGTTGTTTTTTGAAAATATTTTGTAGGTATTAAACCTTCTTGTATAACACTAATATCTGCACCACTATCAATTAATGCAGTTAGATCAATTTGAAAACTATTATCAATTAATAAAGTAATTTTAGTGTACCACTTTTGAGTAGTAATAATATCTAATGAAGATAAAAATTGTTCTTCACCATTTGGTGGTTTTTCTTCTGAAAAATTTGGAAAAGTAATTATTTCTTTCCCTTTTTCTAAATTAGAAATTCTTTCTTCAAAACTAATATTTCTTAATTTAAGAAATTGAATTTCTTTTTGAAGATTTTTGACTTCATTATTCAAATCATTTATTGAAACATTTGAAGTTAAAGTATTTCTTCTTTCTTTCATCAATTTCTGAACCTCTAACATTGAATATGGTTCATTATAATCTTAAAAATCATTTTTATTTTTGAAATTATTATTTCTACTAGTAGAAGGATTATTTTGAATTTCATCAATTATTTTTGATCTTAATTCAGAATCTTTTATTTGTTTTAGAAATTCTAACAAAGTATTATCTATTAAAACATTTATGTCTTGAAATTGAGACATTATTTTATAAAATTCTTCATTTTCAGAATTATCTTTTAATTGTTTTAAACAAGATCCTTTTGTGCTACAAGCACAATCAGAATCTGACTCAGTTGACAAATCATTTTTTGAAAAATTAATTTTATTTTCTTCATCTGAAGACTCAGAATATTCTGAACTAGAACTTGTTTCTAATAATATTTTAGAAATCTGATCTTCTAATTCTTTATCTAATTCTAAAGATTTTATCTTTTCTTTCTTCTTCATTTTACATTTATTTTTAAAATGACCTATTTTTCCACATTTATAACATTTAACATCTATTGGATTTTTCTTTTTAACTAATTAGCTTCTTTTCTCTCTTTTGTTTTTTCTAATTTCTTTTTAGAATATTTTTTCTTTCTGAAAATGTTTTCAGGTTTTTCTTTCCTATAAGATTTTTTACTTGGAAAAGGAATATCCATTCCAAATTGACTACAGAAATGTCCTAACTGACTTCTTTCTGTTAACCTTTGACTTTTTATTTGTTGACTCAATTTAATTTCATTGCATAATGATAGACCTTCCTGGACGCAAGTTGCTATCAGTCTACCATATGTATATTCATTATTTGGGATAGTAATTCTATCCTTCCTAAGATATTTTCTAACTCTTTCAGCAAATAAGCTGGGAAGACCATCTATAAATTTAGACTTCCAATGACTGCTATTACTTTCAGGTAATTCCATAACTCTATTAAGGAATGCATCTTTATACCATCTAAATTCAGAAAGTGTTTTACACCTAAGATTTTGCAATAATGTACAGATATTTTCACTATTATCAGAAATTCTACCCGTAAAATGTTCAAGAATTGTAACAATTAAAGTATAAACAGAATTTTCAACCACTTGGTCACCTTCCTGTTTAATTGACCAGTAAAACCTGCAACTATCATTTTTGCAATATTACTATCAGAGTTACCATTACTCTTACAAATTGTACTATACATTAACATTCTATGTACCAAATTATATATCTGTTTTTCTGTATAACCATCTATATTCCATTCATAAATATTTTTACTACTATAACTATTATTAATTATGTATTCTTGTTCCTCATGAAGAACATCTACAGGCGATGGCCTATTATAATAATTTATTCTTTGAGCTGGCCTATCAGCATACCTATACATTTCTGAGATTTTATTAATCTCATCTTTTATAACTTTTTTATATTCTGG